>JAHIAM010007452.1:0-55857 GCA_021605205.1 Aegilops longissima | reverse complement strand
TCTTAGCTTACACGCCTATGCAACTCGACTTTAACTCTTATTTCTTACGGAGATATCATCCAAACAAGCAAATCCATTTGTTAGTGAAGCATGATGGGGCTACGGGATCTCGTACACATCCTGCACACCCGTATAACCTTGTAAGTATCTGTCCTTCGGTACAACATCAAGGTCGATTCCTCTTATTTGATCAACCATTCGCCGTGTCAAAAATGCAGAGGGGGATGCAAGGAGCACAAGGCCTGCACATCCAAGCAAGTGGTAACATGGACTTGTACATGGAACGTCCCAAGTGCAAGCAGAGCTGCAGCGAGCCTGCACAACGAGCTAGCGTAAGTCCCTGCGTTTCATTAATTTCGTACTGGCATTTGTGTATGATTTGTGTGCAGTGGCTGATCCACGAATTCAAGTTACCAGGGGCGAACATTTAACTTAAAAAATACGAAGGCACTTGCACTCCGGAAATCAACATAACTTGAGAAATGTGAAGCTACATGCACTTTGAAAACCAGCTAATGATCCAAAGTAGTTCAGATTATAAACACTAAATGATGCAAGCACCAAAAAACACAAAATGCAACATGGTGTACAAGGACTACAAACATGGTCTGTACCTGCTTGAATTATTCGTTCTCGGCTGAAAATATCAAGTGTAATTGCACGATAACCAGTCATAAACTGCATATCAATATATCTATCATGCACAAGTATGCCAATAGTTTCAAACAACAGATTAGAAAAGTATTTATGCTATGTTGTCATGATACGGAGACTTTCTGGTAGATGGCCTCGACGTTTCCTCAAGCTATGAAAATGCACTATAATTTGCTTGTCATCAATGCCTACAAATCTTTGTCTCTCTCAACATAGTAGATCATCATTAGACACTAAATCCTTCAATGAGCTTGCAAAATGCTTGCATTAGATCCCTCATTAGACACTATATGTTCATCACCGGGAGCATGTAAAATGTTTGCATCAAATCCTTCATTAGCGATCTGTTCATTAGACACTTCAGGCTCAAGAACAACATGAGCTTGTATGTTTGCACGGAAACTTGATTAGATACATCGATTCAATCGATTCGGTATTGATTGGGGAGTTATAAAATAAGTAGAAATTGGTTTCATTTTCTCATAGATTCCATACATACAAGCAGTTTTACAACACCGTCGAGTTTAACTATTGGCCAGAAATTGAAGAGTTGAATTAGATATAATCAGGGATGTGATGTACCTGCTCGTTGCGCATGCTACTCTTGCAAGCTGCGATTGTCCGTCTGCATAAGCTCGATGCCATGCCCGTCTTTGCCGCTGCCTCCCACGAGCTACACCCAGGGTTGGATCTTCATCTTCTTGTCCTTCCGTTCGCTTGAAGCCCGGCGACCGCCCTCCAACGAGGGCACGAGGAAGTGCTGTGTCGATCTGTCCAGCGGCGAATAGGTTAGGAGCGAACCAGACTGGAGGCTGGAGTGAATGAATTGGGATTTTTCCTGTTGTCGATCGATATGGGAGGCGCTCGTTTGGGCCGCGAGCCTGCTATAGGGCCTGCCTTGCACTTATGTTATTGGCCCATCAAATTGAAAAATTTTCTTCATTTTTACATTGCCTGCTCGTGCGTTGGGACGAACAAAATTAGCGTGGGCCAACTCGGGCGACTCAAACTAGGTGCACACTTTCCAGCCACCGAGGCGGCGGCCATACCAGCCCCTATGGTGGCGTCGCCCCTTTGCGTGTATGATTGGATAGTGAAAAATATTCGGTGGCGCTTTTGATTTACCCACGGAATGGTTGAATTGCTTGTTTCTATGAACTGAGTTCGCCAATAATGTGAAGGATGCCGTCTTTTCATCCTATTGTAGATTGCTTAGATCTCGATATGCCAAAAGTAATCGCATGAAATATACAAGAAAAGCCAGTGAGATGTGTTTGGCTACAACTAGTCGACTACACGTCCTCATATAACATATCAAGGACGCACCATCTTACCAGATTAACCATTCGACTTACCCATGCAGTGTGGGAAGAAAGAAGTATTGGGACTGCGTATCCAAGCAATTGATGCCATGGACTCCTTTGTACAACCTTGTAAGCGAAAAAGAAGTTGCAGTGTGCATGTACAAAGAACTAGCGTAAGTTCAGTTACCTGCTTCTCGGAATTTTAGTTAGCCACTTATTGCAAAATTGTTCAATTACGTTGCTTGGCTTAATTTAGTTTGCTACTGATTACATAATGGCACAGCCTGTTAATCATATTATAGACTGCGCCTATCTATGTGTTTGATACTTACTGTTAAGAATTACCTGTTTGCCTTAACTTAAATATCTACTTTTTTGTTTAACTGCTTTGCTGCTGCAACAGCGGGTTACAATGATGTTAATAACTTCTCCTCGTCCCATAATATAGGGCGTTTTTTGACACTAGCATAGTGTTAAAAAACGTCTTACATTATGGGACGGAGGGAGTACTTTTCAGCATCCAATTGAAACTCTTTAATTCCTTGTTTGTTTAACTGGTTTGCTATTATAACTCCCAGTTGAGATGTTTTGCTAACTTCAACTTTTCTGAATCCAATCGGAACTTTAATGGCAAAACTAGTTAGCCCAAGATCAAAGAGCGAGGTCCTCATGGACGTTGCATCATCCCATAGCAGTGGCACCGGCCCAATCGTGCATTATGAATTGCCAACTGCTGATGCTCTAGAGGCTAAACTAGTGGTAGAAAGAGATTCATACGCACTTAGAGATGAAGTTGACATGTTGAGGAAGCAAACAGCACAATCACAAGCAGTACTCAAGACAACCATTAAATATTTGGTGGATTTCAAAACGAAGCAAGCTGAGACTGACCAGATTGTTAAGGTCCTGAAGGAAAAAAGGAAATTAAATTCCTACTTGGTAAATCATAGGTGAAATGTTCTTTCCATAGTTGAATAACCTTTGTGTTGTCTGTTCATGTAATCAATCAAACCATTTGTTTTAGAGATGATGTAATAAATTATTTTTTTTGGTTTGTAATTTTATTTGAGCACAAGTCTATATTAATTGATAAGACTCGAAGACATTTCATTTGGATTGCTGTGCCAGACCTAATAATATGCCAATCGAGCTGAATGTGCATTCAGCAATAGTAGTAGTATAGATGGACCATAAGTGGCACGCATTGGAAAGGGCCAAGATGCTGGCTAAAAAAAGATGTTGTTGTAGCCAAAAAAAAACAATGACTGGCTTATGTATGTTAGTTGATATTATTGATCCATATACTCTATAGGTGTTTATATATACATTAGTTCTGTATATTCTTGGTTGATTGACTCGGTATTTGAATCTTGATACATCGCTTGTGTACATATCTAAATGGGAGTACACATTATGCTGCGTGTGACATTTGAGTTGGACATGAAGTGTTCCAAATATTGAATTCACCTTAAACTGGATACTAGTTTCTGAATTTGAATATCGGCATTTGTAAACCATATTCATATATGACAGTGGAATACATCTTTGTCGTCCTTTTGAAGATATATAAAACACATAGAACAATTTATAAAGATTCATATAGGAATACAAAATGGATTCAATTTAGTTGCCGTGGTAGTAGCGTGGATGCTTATTGTCCCAAAATTGAAAGAAGCTGCAAAATTTCCACTCCCGTCGGCTGCCCGAAGCCAAGTGTTTGGGAGATGGAACTTAATGTCTACCCATTACGGACAATCCATCGGCCCGATTTCCACTGCTCTAAATAGGGTAGGTTAGTAACTTCAATTAGGCGTGACACGACCGCCTCGAGCCCATTCCGACACGGTGGGCGTCAAACATGGTGACAAAACACATTTGATTCAAGCTCGTCCGAAATACCTCTGTTTCTCCTCCATTCCCCATTCATACACGGTGGATGGCAAAACAAACTCGACTCGGCGAAATCGATGTAGGCAAATATTTTCAATAGGGGCAGGTTTGTAACTTCACTCGGGCGTGACACAACCGCCCTACCATCAGCCTCGTTCATACACCGTGGGCGCCAACCATGGGCGCCAACCACCTCTCCTCGCCCAAATCGCTCGAGAAAATATTGGCGAGATCTTGATTACCGCCCTATCCCCAACCGATGAGGCGTCCAAATTTTAAATGGGGGCTAAGTTAAGTAACTTTCCCATATTTCAGACAGTAGCGTCCCAAAAACATGGTTCCCGTACCTCTCCCTCCATTTTCCCATTCATACACCGTCTGCGCTAGAACACCCCATCCCACACCAGCCTCCGTCGCCACCCCATCCATCGCTGCCGTCCTCCACCACATCCATCATGCCGTCCTCCACCATGCCGGGCGCCTACCAAGACCGCGTCGTCCATCGCTAGAGATGGACGTTTCTCATCCATGGCGACGGACCAATAGCCTTGCATCGCGTCCTCTCGCTTCATCGGTGCCGTCATCCTCTTTGTCGGGGCCGCTCACACGACCTTCTCTTCCACCGCAACGAGACTTATCCCCCGATGCACCCGTCTACCGTCGCAGATCTACTTCAACGCCACCGACAGCCATCGCACTTGATGCCTACACGCGCCGCAAGAGAGGTGGTACTTCATATCTCCTCAACTTTTGATCTCAACCAGAAAATAGATCTTAACTTGGTTACTCTACTTTCTTTTCAGCTCTTAGAATTTAGTTCTTAGTTCGAAGCAAACAATGGATGCTAAATATCATTTCTCCGGTTTGCAGCTTCAAATCTGCCATGGCACAGCCATAATATGGTTTAATTGATCATGCTTAGGGTTTAATTGATCATGTTGGTTCCGTGGTGGTTTCTTTAATAGAACTCGGAGGGAAAACTCTCTTTTGCTAAAAAATATGCTTAGAGTTTCCCCCTTTTATGATCACTATACGATCAGAATACGTGCTTCGTGTCATAATAACACTGCTCCACGCATCAAGCTAAGCAAGCTTAGATGTTCAAATCTGAATCTGATATTATTAAAACAGAGTTGTTTAATTGGTCAGCTAAATGTTCCTAAATTAGTTTGAAAATGCATGTTCGCGCTCGGGTGTGTATCTATCTGAGGTGCCCACGGTGGGTCGGCCCACCACAGGATTTTAGGTCGTCCCAGCCCCGATTCTCCTCTCATTCTGCTGCCTTCCGATCTCTACTGCTTCACCCGCCTCGCCGGTGACTTGCCGTCCCCAGACGGCATGACTCTAGGAGGAGACGCCGGACTAACAGGAGGCCAGGAGCCGCTCGCCCAACAGTGTCACCGCTGCCCGGGCGCGCCGCCGTGCCTACCTTCCCAGTCCGTTCAGGGCTCAGGCATGCAACACCCACCAAGCCAACCCGATTTATCCTGAGATACGTCCTCAACACTCAGCAGCCACTCCTCATCACCCATTTTCTAATTGATTCATTACTCATTAGGCAGGACTGTCATTAGGGTTTGTTGTGTGCTCAGTGCTACCTACACTTAATGGTTCAGATGTATTTAGGTAATGTTTAGTACCTCTAAAGTTCACAGGGTTTTCAAAATTCCGGCCCTCGGAACAGAAACTAGTCATTTTGGATTGGTTTGTTGACAATTTTACTTGTATTTCTTACTCATTCGATATAATATCCAATTATTCAAGTTGATTAGTTGCAAACAATAAGTGCTAGACAAACTTCTTCATTCAGATTTTGGACGGTCTCTTACTGCAGTTACAATTCTGCATAGTTGTCCTAATAAGCTCACAAGTAAATGATTGATTCACTACATCTATGCTTGCCTTGTCATATTTGTTGTGAATATTCTTTTAGGGTGGACCACCCTGTTTCTAAATACTGGAACCGTAGACCTGAGTGAATAGTATTTCTCTATGTGATCTCTTCCATCATGTGTGGGTAACGAACACTGCATTGTATAGAAAGAAAGTGTCATTTCCAGCTTTTACATAGGTTTCGATCTTTTACATGGAATACAATCTACCTACTTGCTTTGTGTCGCACTACCAACACTCCACCCTTGAAGCTAAACATTACCGCCACTCATATTTGCTTAGTTTATTGTTCAAATACTGAATTTCATATGATTCTAATGTTCCTACTTCAGTTTTGAAACGTGTGTGCACTTTGTTATAGAGACATAAGGGGTTTGTATTTACGTGTGGTGCAGTCAAGACGGTTGGGGAGGTGAACTTTGCATATGCAGGGGTTTATAGGAGACACTCTCGAGTTGAATCCATAATGCATTCCATAGATAATCTGACTACTTTTTATGTTTTCATGAATCTCAGATTTTGAACAGCATCATAATGATTATGAGCTTGCGCGCATGAAAAGAATAAAGCAGAACAATGCCATGGCTGTCAAACTTGGCATTAAGGGACTGGAATCAAGTCTGGATGCAATGCAATGCAAACGCTCTCCACCTACATATTCATGCTCAGAATATGATCCTAACAATGATTCTGAGCTAGAGGGAGACCTAAGTCAATGTAGCTCCCTAGTGGAGGAGTCAAAGGAAGATGCCCTATCTTATTCACCCATCAAGGTACTTGCTCTAACTTTCCAAGGTTACATTGCTCGCACATATCTTGCAACTGATGCTTTGCATTGCTTCTACTTTGTTGAACTGCCATTAGCTTAGTTTACACATCATGTATGTGAATACGCCCTGCCTATCCATTTTCAGTACATATTCCATTTGTCATCATACCATATTTATCCATTCAAATGATGTTCTTGTGTATCAGACGTTCAAAAGGAAGAGGGCGATTGCTGATCGTGGAGGAGCACAAGCAAAGTATTTGGAAAAGGTAGTGGCACCGATAAATCAAATAGCCCATTAGGTGTAGTTGCAATATCACCGACCCACAAAATACCCCAACTCTAGCAGACTCTAGCCCTACTACACCGGTCATTTCGATGCCCCAACTCAGCAGACCCCAAGCTGCAGCAAAATAGATGATTATGCCGCTTGACATAGCACCAAATTGTACGATGCAAAACCGCCATTCCAGCAAAGAGCACACCAAATCCAGTTGCCAAATCCCTTTTCGAACCAGAGAGAGCCCCAATTGCAGCAAATAGGACCCTATTCCATTTCTTCCCAATTTAGAAGACGAAGCTTATGTTGTTGTCGGAACTTTGTGCGATCTTTCCTTCATGGAAAGATTATACATGAACACGAACAATTTCGAGTCTTCCTCCGCAACTTACGCATAAGTATGTACTAATGTTATTCATGGTCATTGTTGCATATGTTTCTGCTGACAGAAGACACAAGATTTCATTCTTTTAAATAGGCGAGGAGCAAACTGGATTGTGATGACGAGCAAGAGTTGGTTGCGCTTTTCAAGCACTCGTTGATGAAGCATCGTTCCTACCTAAGGCAAGTGCACTTCGATGGCAAGCCTCTGAACGAAATTTCTGTAAAGTCTCCAGTGCTACATTTATCTGACGGTGACTGGAATAATCTTGTTACACATTGGTCTCGGCTGCAGCGTAAGGTACTGTCTATGATATCACATCACAATTTGAACTACATTTCTGCATTTGCCTTAATGTCTCACTTGTAATGAAAACTGTTAGCGTAAGAACATTCGTTCTCAAGGGACCACAGAATCTCGCAACTATACTCGCACATTGCATTGCTCTCGTGAGTACCTCTTGCCCTGTATGACCATACTTACTTTCATAGTTGTTTGATTATGTGGCATCACTGCACATGTTAGCCTCGTAATCGCCCATTTTGTGGACACTATAAGATCCGTATGGACTCTTACACAAATTTAGAATCAACCGAATGCTTTTGAAGAGGTTTAGATCTGCAGTCCTCTTGTAAGGACTGAACGTGGTCTATCACTTGTACTTACATTAACAGCTACTCCCTCCGTCCCATAATATAAGAACGTTTTATAAAGACACCAGTGTTCAAAACACTCTTGTATTATGGGAAGAGGGATTGTTCATTTTGTAGCATTCGCATCTTATCTCCCTCGCCCACCATTTACTAAAAAAGATCAGATCTATATTTAATCTTACCAACAAGTAGAATACACAGACAATGCCAGTGCAAAAGTGTAGCCCATTGCTCTTGTCAGTACATTTTGTCCTGTAATGCTTGTACTTCTAGGGATTGGTAGTTGATTATGTAGCATCAATCTACATCATATCTTCATTATCCTCTATCCCTTCCAGTATTATCATATCTATAATTACTCTCTACAAAATGTAGAGTACAGGCAATGCTTACGAAGAAGATTCTGTGCTGAAATTCTTGAGTTATCCTTCCCTTGACATGGAGAAGGGCATTATAAAGCCGGTGTTAACTGTTAATGTAAGTCAGTCCTTCTAAAGCCTTTATCCTCAACTGCTGTTTAATTTGCTCATACTCCCTATCATTTACTGCTGTTTAGTTTGCTGTTTCTACCAAAATGCATGTTCGTAAGAACTGTAAGTTCTAAGTTTTACTTGTAAAACCAAATTTCTTATTCATACCATGCACATTACTTAATACTCCCTATATGTATGCTTGCTTTTGTGGATCTATAATCCAGAGTGTGGTGAAGCAGCCCACGTTTGCACCTTGTCATCTCCTGTTTTATCTTACCGATGTGGCTGATGATATGAACAACATGCCATGCACATTATCCAAAATAGATACAATGATTTTCTTTGCCCTTCATCTATGCTTGTTATGTTGACATGGTAATCCAATAGTGTGGTGAAGCTCCCCGCATTATGAACAATGCCAAATTATGCTATTGATATTTTCTAATTTGAAATTGGATAGAATTGACAGAACAGTTATCATCTTTGTTTATACATGTGCAAAACCTGTCATCTCTCTGCTTTGTTTCAGGGTGATATGCCTGATGGCATGCACAAGTCTGCTGAAGGTTGTGAGACAAACCCAACATATATTGCAGCAAAGAAGGCAAAACATCTTGAAGATAGCGAGACAACCCCAAAGTCTTGTCTTGATGCAGTGTTCAAGTTACTTGAGACTAACAATCGACAAGCTCACGAATTCGTTGTGCGAATCAGTTCGACTTCTTCAGGTCCCAAGTTCTAGCGAAAGGCATTACGCAACTCAACTTCGACTTGAAGTCCTATCTCTAAGAAAGATTGCGGAGAACACCAATGAGAACCTCATCTCTAAACAGCTACACACAAGCTATGACCGCATGCTAGGCCGGTCTCACGCCTTGCTCAACAACTTGCAGCAGTTCCTCGCAAGGCTAACCTTTCTTGAACTGTCTTGGAAGTGGTCTCGGTTCAAGATTATTTTGTTCTGCCGCAATGGTGCCCAGCTTTTGTAATTTGCTTCTTCGTTGCGCTTTATGATCCTTTGGTGGCGAACTTGATGCCTAGTGGATGTAATATACCTTAAATCCTTTATTGTATAGTGTAGGTTTATTCTTAGTTACTATGCCATAATTTCTTTATTGTGTAGAGTAGGGTTGTTCTTAATTCCTACTAGTTACTGCCATCATTCGCTATCTGAAAAAAAATCAGATGTAGTCGACCGTGCCGAAACATTCGATAACGGGCCAGGTTTTTAGCGGGCCACAATTGGGTCGGCCTGTGTCTTTCTTGGGCCCGAATGATTGGGGCCTTCACACATTGCGCCATGCCCAAACTTACACCGGCCTATATTTTAGTTGGGCCTTTTGTCGACCAGTAACTTAGTTCAGCCTGTAGCATTGGGCCATTAACGAGTTGAATATTGTCTTGGCCTTTTACGGCCGAGATGAAACCACGCCTTTAGCGAGCCAAAATGCATGTTGGGCCTCAATTTTCACTAGTCATCGACGGGCCTTCAGCAGGCCGAAATGTAGACCGGGCCGTTATGGGCCCAGTTAGCTCACGGGCCGTTACCAGGCCGAAACATATCTTGGGACTTAGTTGGCCCACTGATATCATGTGCCTTTAAGAGGCCGAAAGCTTTGTACAGGCATCAACGGGCCGAATTACGTGACAGGCCTTTAACAGGCCCAAAGTCACGTTGGGCTTAACTGTTGCCACCTTTAGCACGGCCCGTTAGTGGGCCCGATGTCCCGTCGGACCATATATGGCCCATGGGCAGCAGGGGCCATTCCCAGGCCGAAAGTCACACTAGGCTAAAATGGGCCCATGTCTACATCAGGCCTCTAACAGGCCAAAAGTCACTGGGCTGTAGTTGGGCCCGAATATTCGGCGAACAATTAACGGGCCAGATCTGGCTTTGGGCTGCAAATGGGCCCAAATATTGGGCGAACAATTAACGGGCCAGATCTGGCTTCGGGCCGTAAATGGGCCCAAATATTGGGCGAACAATTAGCGGGCCAGATCTGGTTTCGGGCTGTAAATTGGCCTTTATTAAGCAGGTCATTATTGGGCTGGCCCACTAGTACCTGATTAAGTTCTACGGGCCTTTGACTGGGCCGGCCTTTTTAACCTATATGGGCCTCTGTTGGGCCCAGCCACGTGTCAACGTACCATAGGCATGTCTCCTCCAATGGACGGGCGACATCTGGCCCACCGACGAGCTGACAGGTGTTCCCTTCGGCCAATTAGAATTTTACACGTGGAAATTTCCCATTGGTCGGGGCTGTTAACGGGTTATCGGATCGAAAACCCGACCCGATAGCTTAACGGCGTTCCGTTACGGTGGATGCCACGTGTCGGTCACCCTTGACGAAAGTACTTCTGTGACGCGCGATTTATCGTCATGGAAGTGGACACTTCCGTGATGATAATTTTGGTAATGTCATGGAACACTTCTACGATGTACATGCATGACAAAAAACGCGACCTACTGTGACAAACACGTATCATCACGGAAGTGTATTTTTTTTGTAGTGAAGGCAAGCTCAACATGTTAGAGGATCCATGACAACATACTTTATCTCAGATATAAGAAAACATAACTCATTATGTTGTCTTCCTTGTCCAACATCAACTCTTTAGCATGTCATATTTTAATGAGTGCTCCCAATCATAAAAGATGTCAATGATAATATATCTATATGTGACACCTCTCTTTCCTTATTACTTCCTATTAATTGCAACGATGACCAAAGCTATATTTGCCAACTCCCAACAACTTTTAATCATCATACTCTTTCTATGTGAAGTCATTACTCTCAATAAGATCAATATGAACTCTTTGTTTCTTTTTATTCTTTTTCTTCTTTCTTACTTTTATTCACCCAAGATCATGGCAAAACAATCAAGCCCTTGACTCAACACTAAACTTTATTATACATATAGCTCACGGACTCGATTACATAGAAGGATCATAAAGCGAAACTCAAAACTAGATCATGCCATAACTTTATTCTACTAGATCACGATACTACTAATAGGATCGAACTAAGAAAAACGGTAAAGATAGGAGTTGTGATTGTGATACGATACCGGGGCACCTCCCCCAAGCTTGGAAGTTGCCAAGGGGAGTGCCCATACCCATGTGATTATGCCTCCTTCTTTGTTGTTGGTGAAGGCGGAGGTGATGGATAGTCGCACATCGAGCGTAAGAGGTCCTCCAACTTGCGGATAATTCCCTTGAGAGCAACAATATGCTCCTTCAACAAAATATTTTCACTTGTGAGATACTTGTTTTGAATACGAGCTAACTCAATCATCTTGAAAGCTTCGATTTCAGTTGGGGTGAGAAAGTTGTGATCAAGTTGAAGGGTGTCTTCTGCTGCCGGAGCTTGGTCCTCTGTGGCCTTCTTGATCCTTTCATCCTTGTTGACCTTCATGGGTTCTTCCCTCTTCAGATCTATCTTCATTAGCCAAGCATCGTTGTCACCATTGTTGGAGGAGGGAGACGACATGATGCCTAGCCTTGAAAACCCTGACAAAAAACAGCTCGAAACAAGAACAGGAGAGATTTGCGTGATACGAGAGTCAAAACCTTCGGGAGAATATATAATGAATTTTTACCGACCAAAATACGTATCGTGCAAGAGAACGGAGTCCGGAGGGCACACGCGGTGCTCACGAGGTAGGGGGCGCGCCCACCACCCTCGTGGGGCCCTCGTATCCTTCCCGGACTGCTACTTATTTTTCTATTTTTCTAAATATTCCAAAACGGAGAAATATTGCCTTAAAAATTGTTTTGGAGTCGGTTTACTTACCGTACCACATACCTATTCCTTTTGAGTCAGGCGCGGTCCGAAAGTGCCCTTATGTATTTCTCCGGGGTTACGGTTTCAATAATATAGGTTTCAACATTTATGGGATTACCTGAGATATAATGTTTGATCCTTTGGCCGTTTACCACCTTCGGATTTGTGCCTTCGAAGTTGTTGATTTTTATGGCACCGGAACGATAGACCTCCTCGATAACGTAAGGACCTTCCCATTTAGAGAGAAGTTTTCCTTCAAAAAATCTTAAACGAGAGTTGTATAGCAATACATAATCCCCTACATTAAACTCACGCTTTTGTATCCTTTTGTCATGCCATCTTTTAACTTTTTCTTTAAACAACTTGGCATTTTCATAAGCTTGGGTTCTCCATTCATCAAGTGAGCTAATATCAAATAACCTCTTCTCACCGGCAAGTTTAAAATCATAGTTGAGCTCTTTAGTAGCCCAATATGCCTTATCTTCTAGTTCGAGAGGTAAGTGACATGCTTTTCCATAAACCATTTTATATGGAGACATACCCATAGGATTCTTATATGCAGTTCTATAGGCCCATAATGCATCATCAAGCTTCTTGGACCAATTCTTTCTAGACCTATTAACAGTCTTTTGCAAAATTAATTTGAGCTCTCTATTACTCAATTCTACTTGACCACTAGACTGTGGGTGATATGGAGATGCAATTCTATGATTAACATCATATTTAGCAAGCATTTTACGGAAAGCACCATGAATAAAATGTGAACCACCATCAGTCATTAAATATCTAGGGACTCCAAACCTCGGAGAAATAACTTCCTTAAGCATTTTAATAGAAGTGTTATGATCAGCACTACTAGTTGGAATAGCTTCTACCCACTTAGTAACGTAATCAACAGCAACTAAAATATGTGTATATCCATTAGAGGCAGGAAAAGGTCCCATATAATCAAAGCCCCAAACATCAAATGGTTCAATAACAAGTGAATAATTCATAGGCATTTCTTGACGTTTACTAATATTACCAATTCTTTAACATTCATCGCAAGACAAAACAAACTTACGAGCATCTTTGAAGAGAGTGGGCCAATAAAAACCGGATTGCAATACCTTATGTGCAGTTCTATCTCCAGCGTGGTGTCCTCCATAAGCTTCGGAGTGACACTTGCGTAGGATTTGTTCCTGTACATGCTCAGGTACACAACATCTAATGACACCATCTACTCCTTCTTTATAAAGATGTGGGTCATCCCAAAAGTAATGTCGCAAATCATAGAAAAACTTTTTATTTTGTTGGTCTGTGAAGCTAGGTGGTATAAATTTAGCAACAATATAATTAGCATAATCAGCATACCATGGAGTGCTACGAGAAGTGCTTATGACATTTAATTGTTCATCAGGAAAGCTATCATCAATAGGTATTGGGTCATCAAAACATTCTCTAACCTAGATAAGTTATCTCGCAACGGGTTCTCACTCCTTTTCTATCAACAATATGCAAATCAAATTCTTGCAGCAAGAGAACCCATCTAATAAGTCTAGGTTTTGCATCTTTCTTTTCCATAACATATTTAATAGCGGCATGATCAGTGTGAATAGTTACTTTAGAATCAACAATATAGGGTCTGAATTTGTCACAAGAAAATACAATTGCTAAAAGTTCCTTTTCGGTAGTAGCATAATTTCTTTGAGCATTGTCTAGAATCTTGCTAGCATAATGGATAACATTTAATTTCTTATCAACTCTTTGCCCTAGAACAACACCTACAACATAATCGCTAGCATCACACATAATTTCAAAGGGTAAATTCCAATCAGGTGGCTGAACAACAAAAAGAGACTAATGCTTTCTTAAGTATTTCAAATGCTTCTACACAATCATCATCAAAGACAAATGGTACATCTTTTTGTAATAAATTAGTCAGAGGCCGAGAAATTTTTGAGAAGTCCTTAATGAACCCCCTATAAAATCCAGCGTGACCAAGTAAACTTCTTATACCTTTGATGTCCTTGGGACATGGCATCTTTTCAATAGCATCAACCTTGGCTTTATCAACTTCAATACCTCTTTCAGAAACTTTGTGCCCCAAGACAATTCCTTCATTAACCATAAAGAGGCACTTTTCCCAATTCAAGACAAGATTAGTTTCTTCACATCTCTGCAAAACTCGATCAAGATTGCTCAAGCAATCATCAAAAGAGGAACCATAGACGGAAAAGTCATCCATGAAAACCTCACAAATTTTTTCACAAGTCATAGAATATATCCATCATGCATCTTTGAAAGGTAGCAGGTGCATTACATAAACCAAAAGGCATACGTCTATAAGCAAAAGTACCAAAAGGGCATGTAAAAGTAGTCTTTGAGAGAAACCAGAATAACCATCTAGAAAGCAATAATGTGTATGTTTGCAAAATCTTTCTAGCATTTGATCAATAAAAGGCAAGGGGTAATGATCTTTCTTAGTAGCTTTATTTCATTTGCGGAAATCAATTACCATCCTATTGTTGGAAATATGCCCTAGAGGCAATAATAAATTAGTTATTATTATATTTCCTTGTTCATGATAATCGTCTATTATCCATGCTATAATTGTATTGAAAGGAAACTCAGATACATGTGTGGGTACATAGACAACACCATGTCCCTAGTAAGCCTCTAGTTGACTAGCTCGTTGATCAATAGATGGTTACGGTTTCCTGACCATGGACACTGGATGTCGTTGATAACGGGATCACATCATTGGGAGAATGATGTGATGGACAAGACCCAATCCTAAGCCTAGCACAAAGATCGTGAGTTCAGTATGCTAAAGCTTTTCTAATGTCAAGTATCATTTCCTTAGACCATGAGATTGTGCAACTCCGGATACCGTAGGAATGCTTTGGGTGTACCAAACGTCACAACGTAATCGGGTGGCTATAAAGGTGCATTACGGTATCTCCGAAAGTGTCTGCATTGGGTTGGCACGAATCGAGATCGATTTGTCACTCCGTGTAAACGGAGAGGTATCTCTGGGCCCACTCGGTAGGACATCATCATAATGTGCACAATGTGACCAAGGGGTTGATCACGGGATGATGTGTTACGGAGCGAGTAAAGAGACTTGCCGTAACGAGATTGAACAAGGTATCGGGATACCGACGATCGAATCTCGGGCAAGTACAATACCGCTGGACAAAGGGAATTGTATACGGGATCGATTGAGTCCTTGACATCGTGGTTCATCCGATGAGATCATCGTGGAACATGTAGGAGCCAACAAGGGTATCCAGATCCGCTGTTGGTTATTGACCGGAGAACGTCTTGGTCATGTGCGCATGGTTCCCGAACCCGTAGGGTCTACACACTTAAGGTTCGATGACGCTAGGGTTATAAAGGAAGTTTGTATGTGGTTACCGAATGTTGTTCGGAGTCCCGGATGAGATCCCGGACGTCACGAGGAGTTCCAGAATGGTCCGGAGGTAAAGATTTATATATGGGAAGTCTTGTTTTGGTCGCCGGAAAAGTTTCGCGCATTATCGGTATTGTACCGGGAGTCTTGAAGGGTCCGGGGTCCACCAGGGGTCCACCTGCCCCGGGGGGGGGGCACATGGGCTGTAGGGGTGTGCCTTGGCCTATATGGGCCAAGGGCACCAGCCCCAAGAGGCCCATGCGCCAAGAGATAAGGGAAGGGGAGAGTCCTAAAGGGAAGGCACCTCCTAGGTGCCTTGGGAGATGGACTCCTCCCAGCCGCACCCTTCCTTGGAGGAAGGGCCAAGGCTGCACCTCCCCTCTCCTTGCCCCTATATATAGTGGAGGGAGGGAGGCAGCCGCACTGAAGCCCAGGCGCCTCCCTCCCTCCGTGACACCTCCTCCTCTCCCTTGCAGTGCTTGGCGGCCTCGCAGATTGCCACGCTCCTCCACCACCACCACGCCGTTGTCTGCTGCTGGATGGAGTCTTCCTCAACCTCTCCCTCTCCTTGCTGGATCAAGGCATGGGAGACGCCACCGGGCTGTACGTGTGTTGAACAGCGGTGGTGCCGTCCGTTCGGCACTAGGATCTCCGGTGATTTGGATCACGACGAGTACGACTCCTTCAACCCCGTTCCCTTGAACGCTTCCGCTTAGCGATCTACAAGGGTATGTAGATGCACTCTCCTTCCCCTCGTTGCTAGTCTCTCCATGGATAGATCTTGGTGACACGTAGGAAAATTTTGAATTTCTGCTACGTTCCCCGACAGTGGTATTAGAGATAGATCTATTGCGTAGATTCTTTGCACGAGTAGAACACAAAGTAGTTGTGGACGTTGATTTTGTTCAATATGCTTACCGTTACTAGTCCAATCTTGTTTCGACGGTATTGTGGGATGAAGCGGCCCGGACCGACCTTACACGTACACTTACGTGAGACAGGTTCCACCGACTGACATGCACTTGGTGCATAAGGTGGCTAGCGGGTGCCAGTCTCTCCCACTTTAGTCGGAATGGATTCGATGAAAAGGGTCCTTATGAAGGGTAAATAGCAATTGGCATATCACGTTGTGGTTTTGCGTAGGTAAGAAATGTTCTTGCTAGAAACCCATAGCAGCCACGTAAAACATGCAAACAACAATTAGAGGACGTCTAACTTGTTTTTGCAGGGTATGCTATGTGATGTGATATGGCCAAGAAGAATGTGATGAATGATATGTGATGTATGAGATTGATCATGTTCTTGTAAAGGAATCACGACTTGCATGTCGATGAGTATGACAACCGGCGAGAATATAGGAGTTGTCTTTATTTATTGTATGACCTGCGTGTCATTAAACAACGCCATGTAATTACTTTACTTTATTGCTAACCGGTAGCCATAGTAGTAGAAGTAATAGTTGGCGAGACAACTTCATGAAGACACGATGATGGAGATCATGATGATGGAGATCATGGTGTCATGCCGGTGATGATGATGATCATGGAGCCCCGAAGATGGAGATCAAAAGGAGCAAAATGATATTGGCCATATCATGTCACTATTTGATTGCATGTGATGTTTATCATGTTTATACATCTTATTTGCTTAGAACGACGGTAGTAAATAAGATGATCCCTCATTAAAATTTCAAGAAAGTGTTCCCCTAACTGTGCACCGTTATGAAAGTTCGCTGCTTTGAAGCACCACATGATGATCGGGTGTGATAGATTCTTACATTCACATACAACGGTGTAAGCCAGATTTACACACACGGAACACTTAGGTTAACTTGCGAGCCTAGCATGTACGGACATGGCCTCGGAACACAAGAGACCGAAGGTCGAGCATGAGTCGTATGGTGGATACGATCAACATGAAGATGTTCACCGATGATGACTAGTCCGTCTCACGTGATGATCGGACACGGCCTAGTTGACTCGGATCATGTAATCACTTAGATGACTGGAGGGATGTCTATCTAAGTGGGAGTTCATTAGATGAACTTAATTATCCTGAACATAGTCAAAATCCTTTGCTAATTATGTCATAGCTCGCGCTTTAGTTCTCTTGTTTAGATATGTTCCTAGAAAAATATAGTTGAAAGTTGATGGTAGCAATTATGCGGCCGATAGAAAGCTTATGTCCTTAATGCACCGCGGTGTGCTGGACCTCGAGCGTGGTCTGTGGATGTTGCGAACATCGACACACACGCTTTGATGACTACGCGATAGTTCGCAATGTTAAGCGGCTTAGAATTGAGGCACCAAAGACGTTTTTGAAACGTCGCGGAACATATGAGATGTTCTGAGGGCTGAAATTGGGATTTTAGGCTCGTGCCCACGTCAAGAGGTATAAGACCTCCGACGATTTTCTAGACTACAAACTAAGGGAGAAGATCTCAATCATTGAGCTTGTACTCAGATTGTCTGGGTACAACAATCACTTGAATCGAGTGGGAGTTAATCTTCCAGATGAGATAGTGATGTTTCTCCAAAGACATTGCCACCAAGCTACTAGAGCTTCGTGATGAACTATAACATATCAGGGATAGATATGATGATCCTTGAAGTGTTCGCGATGTTTGACACCGCGAAAGTAGAAGTCAAGTAGGAGCATCAATTGTTAATGGTTGGTAAAACCACTAGTTTCAAGAAGGGCAAGGGCAACAAGGGATACTTCATGAAACGGCAAAACAGTTGCTGCACTAGTGAAGAAACCCAAGGTTGAACCCAAACCCGAGACTAAGTGCTTCAGTAATGAGAGGAGCGGACATCAAGCGGAACCACCCTAGATACTTGGTAGATGAGAAGGCTGGCAAGGTTGATAGAAGTATATTGGATATACATTATGTTAATGTGTACTTTACTAGTACTCCTAGTAGCACCAGGGTATTAGATACCGTTCGGTTGCTAAGTGTTAGTAACTCAAATAAAAGCTACGAAATAAGCGGAGACTAGCTAAAGGTGAGCCGACGATATGTGTTGGAAGTGTTTCCAAGGTTGATGTGATCAAGCATCGCACGCTCCCTCTGCCATCGAGATTGGTGTTAAACCTAAATAATTGTTATTTGGTGTTTGCGTTGAGCATAGACATGATTGGATTATGTCTATCGCAGTACGGTTATTCATTCAAGGAGAATAATGGTTACTCTGTTTATTTGAATAATACCTACAATGGTCTTGCACCTAAAATGAATGGTTTATTGAAATCTCGATCGTAGTGATACACATTTTCATGCCAAAAGATATAAGATAGTTATGATAGTACCACCTGCTTGTGGCACTGCCATTTGAGTCATATTGGTATAAAACGCATGAAGAAGCTCCATGTTGATGGATCTTTGGACTCACTCGTTTTTGAAAAGTTTGAGACATGCGAACCACGTCTATTGGTGTATACGCATGAAGAAACTCCATGGGGATGGATCGTTTGGACTCACTTGATTTTGAATCACTTGAGATATGCAAATCATACCACATGGGCAAGATGACCAAAAGCCTCGGTTTGATAAGATGGAACAAGATAGCAACTTGTTGGAAGTAACACATTTTGATGTGTGCAGTCCAATGAGTCTTTGAGGCATGCATGAATATCGTTATGTTCTTACTTCACGGATGATTTAAGTAGATCTTGAGTGTATTTACTTGATGAAACACAAGTCTGAATTATTGAATGGTTCAAGTAATTTCAGAGTGAAGTTAAAGATCATCGTGACAAGAGGATAAAATGTCTATGATATAATCATAGAGATGAGTATCTGAGTTACGAGCTTTGGCACGCTATTAAGACATTGTGGAAATTGTTTCACAATTAATACCGCCTGGAACACCATAGTGTGATGGTGTGTCCAAACATCACAGTTGCACCCTATTAGATATGGTGCGTACCATGATGTCTCTTATCGAATTACCACTATCGTTCATGGGTTAGGCATTAGAGACAACCACATTCACTTTAATAGGGCACCACGTAATTCCGTTGACACGACACCGTTTGAAATATGGTTTGGAGAAACCTAAGTTGTCGTTTCTTAAAAGTTTGGGGCTGCGACGCTTATGTGAAAAAGTTTCATCGTGATAAGCTCGAACCCAAAACAGATAAATACATCTTCATAGGACACCCAAAATAGTTGGGTATACCTCCTATCTCAAGATCCGGAAGCAAAAGTAATTGTTTCTAGAAACGGGTCCTTTCTCGAGGAAAAGTTTCTCTCGAAAGAATTGAGTGGGAGGATGGTGGAGACTTGATGAGGTTATTGAACCATCACTTCAACTAGTGTGTAGCAGGCACGGGAAGTTGTTCTGTGGCGCCTACACCAATTGAAAGTAGAAGCTTATGATAGTGATCATGAAGTTTGGATCAAGTCACTACTGTACCTCGTGGGGTGACAAGGATGCGTACTACTTCAGAGTGGTACAGTAATCCTGTCTTGAAGGTCATATTGCTAGATGAACCTACGAGCTATGGAGAAGCGATGGTGGGCCCATATTCCAACAAATGGTTAGAAGCCATGAAATCCGAGATAGGATCCATGTATCAGAACAAAGCATGGACTTTGGTGGACTTGCCCAATAGGCAAGCCATTGAGATAAATGGATCTTTAAGAAGAAGACAGACGTGGACGGTAATGTCACCGTCTATGAAGCTCGACTTGTGGCGAAGAGTTTTTTCACAAGTTCAAGGAGTTGACTACGATGAGATTTTCTCATCCGTAGCGATGCTTAAGTCCGTCGGAGTCATGTTAGCATTAGCTGCATTTATGAAATCTGGCAGATGGATGTCAAAACGAGTTTCCTTACCAGTCTTCGTAAGGAAAGGTTGTATGTGATACAATCGAAAGTTTTGTCAATCCTAAGGATGCTAAAAGGTATCTTGGCTCCAGCGATCCTTCTAAGGACCGGAGTAAGCATCTCGGAGTTGGAATGTGCGCTTTGATGAGATGATCAAAGATTTTGGGTTTATACAAAGTTTATGAGAAACTTGTAATTCCAAAGAAGTGAGTGGGAGCACTATAAATTTCGATGAGTATATGTTGTTGACATATTGTTGATCGAAATGATGTAGAATTCTGGAAAGCATATAGGGGTTATTTGAAAGGTGTTTTCAATAGAAAACCTGGATTAAGCTACTTGAACATTGAGCATCAAGATCTATAAGGATAGATCAAAACGCTTAATGGTACTTTCAAATGAGCACATACCTTGACATTATCTTGAAGGTGTTCAAGATGGATCATCAAAGAAGGAGTTCTTGCACGAGTTGTAAGGTATGAAGTTAAGAGTTAAAGCTCGACCACGGCGAAAAGAGAGAAAGGACGAAGGTCATCCCTATGCCTTAGACATAGGCTCTACAGTATGCTATGCTGTGTACCGCACCTGATGTGTGCCTTGCTACATATCTGGCAAGAGGGTACAAAGGTGATGAAGGAGTGGATCACCAGATAGCGGTCAAAATTATCCTTAGAGGAATAAGAATATGTTTCTCGGTTATGGAGGTGATAAAGAGTTCGACGTAAAGAGTTGCGTCGATGCAAGCTTAACACCTATCCGGATAGCTCTGAGTAGAGATACCGGATACGTATAATGCAGCAACAATTTGGAATAGCTCCAAGTGGAACGTGGTAGCAGCATCTATGATATGACATAAAGTTTTGCAAAATACATAGGGATCTGAATATTGCAGACCCGTTGACTACAACCTCTCTCACAAGCATAAACATGATCAAACCCAGAACTCATTGAGTGTTAATCACATAGTGATGTGAACTAGAGTACTGATTCTAGTAAACTCTTTGGATGTTGGTCACATGGCGATGTGAACTAGATTATTGACTCTAGTGCAAGTGGGAGACTGTTGGAAATATGCCCTAGAGGCAATAATAAATTAGTTATTATTATATTTCCTTGTTCATGATAATCGTCTATTATCCATGCTATAATTGTATTGAAAGGAAACTCAGATACATGTGTGGGTACATAGACAACACCATGTCCCTAGTAAGCCTCTAGTTGACTAGCTCGTTGATCAATAGATGGTTACGGTTTCCTGACCATGGACATTGGATGTCGTTGATAACGGGATCACATCATTGGGAGAATGATGTGATGGACAAGACCCAATCCTAAGCCTAGCACAAAGATCGTAGTTCGTATGCTAAAGCTTTTCTAATGTCAAGTATCATTTCCTTAGACCATGAGATTGTGCAACTCCGGATACCGTAGGAATGCTTTGGGTGTACCAAACGTCACAACGAATCGGGTGGCTATAAAGGTGCATTACAAGTATCTCCGAAAGTGTCTGCATTGGGTTGTACGAATCGAGATCGGATTTGTCACTCCGTGTAACGGAGAGGTATCTCTGGGCCCACTCGATAGGACATCATCATAATGTGCACAATGTGACCAAGGGGTTGATCACGGGATGATATGTTACGGAACGAGTAAAGAGACTTGCCGGTAACGAGATTGAACAAGGTATCGGGATACCGACGATCGAATCTCGGGCAAGTACAATACCGCTGGACAAAGGGAATTGTATACGGGATCGATTGAGTCCTTGACATCGTGGTTCATCCGATGAGATCATCGTGGAACATGTGGGAGCCAACATGGGTATCCAGATCCCGCTGTTGGTTATTGACCGGAGAACGTCTTGGTCATGTCTGCATGGTTCCCGAACCCGTAGGGTCTACACACTTAAGGTTCGATGACGCTAGGGTTATAAAGGAAGTTTGTATGTGATTACCGAATGTTGTTTGGAGTCCCGGATGAGATCCAGGATGTCACGAGGAGTTCCGGAATGGTCCGGAGGTAAAGATTTATATATGGGAAGTCTTGTTTTGGTCGCCGGAAAAGTTTCGCGCATTATCGGTATTGTACCGGAGGAGCCTTGAAAGGGGTCCGGGGTCCACCAGGGTCCACCTGCCTGGGGGCCACATGGGCTGTAGGGGTGTGCGCCTTGGCCTATATGGGCCAAGGGCACCAGCCCCAAGAGGCCCATGCGCCAAGAGATAAGGGAAAGGAGAGTCCTAAAGGGAAGGCACCTCCTAGGTGCCTTGGGAGGATGGACTCCTCCTAGCCGCACCTTCCTTGGAGGAAGGGCCAAGGCTGCACCTCCCCTCTCCCTTGCCCCTATATATAGTGGAGGGAGGAGGGCAGCCGCACTGAAGCCTGGCGCCTCCCTCCCTCCGTGACACCTCCTCCTCTCCCGCAGTGCTTGGCGAAGCCTGCGCAGGATTGCCACGCCTCCTCCACCACCACGCCGTTGTTGTATGCGCCCTCGATGCGGCTATATCTCCCACGTGTCGAGGCACGACTTAGAGGCATAACCGCATTGAAAGCAATGTCGCAAGTGAGGTAATCTTCACACAACCCATGTAATAAATAAGGAAAGAGATACATAGGCTGGCTTACAATTAGCCACTTCACACAACATAATTAAACATCCATCATTTAGAGTACACTCAAGGTCCGACTACGGAACCAAAATAAAAGAAGATACCCCAAATGCTACACAGATCCCGATCGTCCCAACTGGCTCCACTACTGATCATCGGGAAAATACACATAGTAACGACCACGTTCCTCGTTGAACTCCCACTTGAGCTCGGTTACGTCACCGTGACCGCATCGTCGGCACCTGCAACTGTTTTGGTAGAATCTGTGAGTCACGGGACTCAGCAATCTCACCCCGCGAGATCAAGACTATTTAAGCTTATAGGAAGGACAGAGTTGTAAAGTGGAGCTGCAGCAGCGACTAGCATATATGGTGGCTACATTCGCAAAAGAGAGCGAGAAGAGGAGCAAAGCACGGTCGTGAAGCTAGTAGCGATCAAGAAGTGATCCTGAACTACTTACGTCAAACATAACTCCAACACCGTGTTCACTTCCGGACTCCGTCGAGAAGAGACCATCACGGTTACACACGCGATGATGTGTATTTTAATTGAGGTCAACTTCGGTTTTCTACAACCGGACATTAACAAATTCCCATCTGCCTCATAACCGCGGGCACGGCTTTGAAAGATATTACCTGCAGGGTGTCCCAACTTCGCCCATTATAAGCTCTCACGGTCAACGAAGGATATTCCTTCTACCGGGAAGACCCGATCAATCTCGAATCCCGGACTACAAGGCATTTCGACAAAGAATAAAACAAGACCAAAAAGCCGCCCGGTTGTGCCGACAAATCCCGATAGGAGCTGCACATATCTCGTTCTCGTGGCACATCCGGATGAACACTACGTCGCAACCAAGATGCCCCAAGTTGCCTCGGGTGGCACCGCAAGTGGCTCTAGTTTGGACCAACGCCGAGGAGCATTGGCCCGGGGTTAAATAAAGATGACCCTCGGGCTCGCGAAAACCCGGGAAAGCGGCTTAGGTGGCAAATGGTAAAACCAAAGTTGGGCCTTGCTGGGCGAGTCTTATTCAAAGCGAACTGTCAAGGGGTCCCATAAATCACCCAACCGTGTAAGGAACGCAAAAATCAAGGAACATAACACCGTATGACGGAAACTAGGGTGGGAAGAGTGGAACAAAACACCAGGCATAAGGCCGAGCCTTCCACCCTTTACCAAGTATATAGATGCATTAATTATAGCAGATATATATTGTGATATCCCCAACAAGTAAACATGTTCCAACAGGAACAACATCTCCATGTTCAACAAGGAACAAACTTCAACTTCACCGCAACTAGCAACGCTATAAGAGGGGCTGAGCAAAGCGGTAACATAGCCAAACAACGGTTTGCTAGGAAAGGATGGTTAGGGGCTGACATGGCAATATGGGTGGCATGATATAGCAAGTGGTAGGCATCGCAGCATAGGCATAGCAAAATAGCGAGCAACTAGCATAGCAAAGATAGAAGTGATTTCGAGGGTATGGTCATCTTGCACGCAATGTTCTCGAGTTGTCGAAAGCTTGATCCTCGGCGTTCTCAACAGGTTCCTCGTTCACGTACTCGTCTCCGGCTCTATCCAAAGCAACAACACAAACAAAGGAACCACAATAAATCACGGTGCAATGCACAAGCAACATGATGCAAAACATGACATGATATGCGGGATGTGATATGCAATGCGTATAAAGCGCTCCGGAAGGAAAATGATGAACCAGGCATCAACTTGGCAAACCAAGTATGCCACTGGAAAGATGAGATGATTTCGGTTGAAATCGATATAAAGATCACCGGAATCGGATGCACGGTTTGCAAATGACAAGCAAAACAAGAATGGCACAAATCTGCCATTAACAACATGATGCCACTTAGCAAGCAACATTAAATTAAGCTACTGCACCCAAACGTACCAACAAAGTATATGGCAGTGATCTACACAAGATTCTTGACAAAAGATGAGCACTGAGCTTCGGCTAAATCACATCATAACAGGTTCAAACAAGCATGGCAAAAGAGCACAAAATATCAGGCTGGACATGGCAAAAACAGCATCAGGTAGCAATGTTCAGAGCAACAAAACTACATGCTACAGGAACTTATAATAGCAAAACAAGGCATGGCATGAACCTACTCAAAGCATAGAACAAAAGTGCCTTACTGACCATAAGCCAAAAAGGATCAGAAAATATAGTAACACCCATGTCAATATCGCAAGTATCGTTAACAGAATCAGCATCTTGGCATGTCAAAAACTGATAACAAGTAGGCATGTTTGAGAGCTCAAAGCACTCACTACAGAGCCTTTCATGATAAACTAAGCATACATACATAAAGAAGACATGGCATAGAACACATACATGGCAAGAACAACATCATAGCATAAATGGATCAACCACAACAACCTTGGCAAAATTGAATAACATGTATACAATCTGCCAGGAAACATTTGATAGCAAAAGTAGAGCTCGATTGACTCAAGCTATGTCATTCCATAATTGCAAAAAAAGGCATGGATGGATAGAGCAAGACATGTAGAACAAAACATCCTTACTGAAGTATCTCAAAATATGCATGGATCTCTTGGTAGCATCAAGTTAACATGGCATCAAAATATCGACAAAAGAGCTGAAATCAGCAACATCAGGACACCTACTTTGCATGCTTGTGCTAGTCACCACATAGATCACAAAATACATGGCATACACCCCTGGAAAGATGGCATGGCATATTACAAAACACATGTAGGACTCAAATTCATAGGGTGCACACATCAATCATAGCAAAAATAACAAAAGTGCAAGTTCATTAAGAAAGCGAAACTAACATCACATAGCCCTCTTCTAACAGTATTTCGGGCATCAATATGAGCTCAAATGAAAATGATGCAATGAGATGAAATGATCTACTCTTCGAGACGAACATTTTGATATATTACACGTGCAAAATGGAGCTACAGATGCAAAGTTATGCTACGATGAAAATGCCACGAAATATTAACAGGATGCAAAATACTTAGAAGAAATTGAGGGGGGCGAAGAGAAAGTCAACCCTCGATCCGGCCCGATCCAGATCGGGCGACGGCGGGCGGCGGCGGCGCCGAGCTCGTCGGGAAGGACGAGGCCGGGAAGGAGGAGGTCGCCGGCGGTGGGGTGGCGACCGCCGGCCGAGAGGCGGCGACGGGCCGGCCGGGCGCGCCGGGCGGAAGGTTGGCTCGGGCGGAGGTCGAGGCGGCGGCACGAGCGGACGACCGGGCGGCCGACCAGCGAGGCAGCCTGGGCGACGGAGGGCGGCGCTGGCCGACGGCGGCGGCAAAGACGCCGGGCGAGGGAGGCGGCGAGCGAGCGGACGGGCGCGGAGGCGCGGGTCGACCTGTCTTGACCCGGGCGGCAGTGACCCTTCATGGCCTGTGTAACAGCGGCGGCGGCGGGACAGGTGGCGCGCGCGATTGGTTCGACGCTGCGGCGCTGGTGGGGCGGACACGTCCGGCGGGTATGGGGTTTCGTCCCGGCGCGAGGTGGGGAAAGGCTAGGGTTGGACCCGAGATTTGGAATGGGGGTTACTTAAATAGGCATAGAGGGAGCTAGGAGAGTCCAAATGAGGTGTAGTTTTCGCCCACACGATCGTGATCGAACGACGAAGAGCATGGAAGTGACTTAGATGGGTTATTGGACTATTTTGGAGGGGTGTTGGGCTGCAACTTAAAGGAGGCCTTTGCGAGAGTGCGGTTAACCGTTGGAGTACCAAACGAGCTCCAAATGACCCGAAACTTGACCGGTGGTCTACGGGTGGTATACCAAGGCCACTTGACAAACCTCGGTCCATTCCGAGAAGGTTTAGCACCCGCTCACGGAAAAACGTAAAAGGGGCCGCCGGGGGAGATAGGAGTGTCGGATCGCAAAACGGACAACGGGAAAAATGCTCGGAATCATGAGACGAACACGTATGCAAATGCGATGCACATGATGACATGATATAAAATGCATGACATGGACAAAAAGCAAAATGAAGAAAAACCCAACCACGGAGGGAATATCATATCACAATGCCGAAAATGGCAAGAGTTGGAGTTACAAATATGGAAAGTTACTTCCGGGGTGTTACAGTTGTGCTGCTGCTGGATGGAGTCTTCCTCAACCTCTCCCTCTCTCCTTGCTGGATCAAGGCATGGGAGACGTCATCGGGCTGTACGTGTGTTGAACACGGAGGTGCCGTCCGTTCGGCACTAGGATCTCCGGTGATTTGGATCACGACGAGTACGACTCCTTCAACCCCGTTCCCTTGAACGCTTCCGCTTAGCGATCTACAAGGGTATGTAGATGCACTCTCCTTCCCCTCGTTGCTAGTCTCTTCATGGATAGATCTTGGTGACACTTAGGAAAATTTTGAATTTCTGCTACGTTCCCCGACACCTATAACCTGTGACAATTCTTTGTGGGATCAATTCATCTTTATCATTAGGAATAACAGTAATACCTCCCTTCTCAGGGACACAATGGACAGGACTTACCCACTGACTATCAGCAACGGGATAAATTATACCTGCCTCCAGAAGCTTGAGTATTTCTTTTCTTACCACTTCTTTCATTTTAGGATTCAAACGTCATTGAGGATCACGAACTGGTTTGGCATCCGCTTCCAAATTTATTTTATGTTGACATAAAGTGGGACTAATGCCCTTAAGATCATCAAGAGTATATCCAATAGCGGCACGGTGCTTCTTCAGAGTTTTCAATAATCTTTCTTCTTCATGCTCTGAAAGGTTAGCACTAATAATAACAGGATATATTTTCTTTTCATCAAGATAAGCATATTTAAGATTATCGAGCAGCGGTTTAAGCTCAAACACGGATCACCCTTGGGTGGAGGAGGATCCCTAGGATTTCAACAGCAAATTGTGTTGCGGAATAGGTTCTTGTTTAAAGAATACTTCATCTATTTCCCTTCTTTCATTCATAAACATATCATTTTCATGGTCTAGCAAATAGTGTTCTAAAGGATCACTAGGAGGTACGGCAATAGAAGCAAGACCAATAATTTCATCCTTACTAGGCAATTCTTCCTCACGATGTTGTTTCCTAAATTTAGAGAAATTAAACTCATGAATCATATCATCCAAGCCAATAGTAACAACATTCTTTTCGCAATCTATCCTAGCATTAACAGTGTTCAAGAAGGGTCTACCAAATATAATGGGACAAAAGCTATCTTGTGGAGAACCAAGAACAAGAAAATCAGCGGGATATTTGGTTTTCCCGCACAAGACTTCAACATCTCTAACAATTCCCATTGCAGATATAGTATCTCTATTGGCAAGTTTATTGTAACATCAATATCTTCTAACTCAGCAGGTGCAATTTCATGCATAATTTCTTTGTATAAGTCAATGGGTATTACACTAGCACTAGCACCCATATCACATAAGCCATGATAACAATGATCTCCTATTTTAACAGAAATAACAGGCACGCCTACCATAGGTCTATGTTTATCTTTAACGCTAGGTTTAGCAATTCTAGCAGTTTCACCGCAGAATTGAATAACATGCCCATCAATATTATCAGACAAGGGATCTTTAACAATAGCAATATTAGGTTCTACTTTGACTTGCTCAGGAGGTGTATAAGTTCTAATATTGCTTTTACGAACAACAGTTGAAGCTTTAGCATGATCCTTTATTCTAACAGGGAAGGGTGGTTTCTCAACATAAGAGGTAGGAACAATAGGATCATTATAAGTGACAGTCTTTTCTTCAACTTTAATAGGTGCAGCTACTTTTACTTATATGGGAGGATGATATTTAAACCACTTCTCCTTGGGGAGATCAACATAAGTAGCAAAAGATTCACAGAAAGAAGCTACTATCTCAGAGTCAAGTCCATATTTAGTGCTAAACTTATGGAAAATATCGGTATCCATAAAAGATTTAACACAATCAAACTTAGGTGTCATACTTGACTCCTTACCTTCGTCGAGGTCCCAATCTTCAGAGTTGCGTTTAATTCTATCCAATAAATTCCATTTAAATTCAATAGTCTTCATCATAAAAGAGCCAGCACAAGAAGTATCGAGCATGGTGCGATTGTTATCATAAAGCCGAGCATAAAAATTCTGAAGAATTGTCACTCTTGAGAGCTCATGATTGGGGCATGAATATAACATTGATTTAAGCCTCCCCCAAGCTTGAGCGATACTTTCTCCTTCGCGAGGCCAAAAATTATATATATAATTGCGATCACGATGAACAAGATGCATATGGTAATACTTTTGATGAAATTCCAATTTCAATCTTTTATAGTTCCATGATCTCGTATCATCACATAGCCTATACCATGTCAATGCGTCTCCCTTCAAAGATAAAGGGAAGACCTTCTTCTTAACAACATCACCGGGTATACCTACAAGCTTAAATAGTCCACAAACTTCATCCACATAGAGTAGATGTTCATCAAGATGCTTTGTTCCATCTCCTGTAAAAGTATTAGCTAGCAGTTTTTCCATCATACGAAGGAATTTCAAAAGGAGTTTCATTTTCAATAGGTTCAGTGGGTTGAGGAGCAACTCTTTGCTCTCTTTGGACGGGTGAATATACCCTAACAAGCCCCTCGAGAATTACTTTACATAGTAACAAGTGACGAAAATTTCAGCACACTATATAAATTTTCCTTACCAAATTCCACCTACCAAAGGCGCTACACTTCCGCAAGCGGCGCTAGAAAAGAGTCTTGATGACCCACAAGTATAGGGGATCTATCGTAGTCCTTTCGATAAGTAAGAGTGTCGAACCCAACGAGGAGCGAAGGAAATGATAAGCGGTTTTCAGCAAGGTATTCTCTGCAAGTCTTGAAATAAGTGGTAACAGATAGTTTTGTGATAAGATAAATTGTAACGAGCAACAAGTAACAAGAGTAAATAAAGTGCAGAAAGGTGGCCCAATCCTTTTTGTAGCAAAGGACAAGCCTGGACAAACTCTTATAATAGGAAAAGCGCTCCAGGACACATGGGAATATCATCAAGCTAGTTTTCATCACGTTCATATGATTCACGTTCGGTACTTTGATAATTTGATATGTGGGTGGACCGGTGCTTGGGTGTTGTTCTTACTTGAACAAGCATCCCACTTATGATTAACCTCTATTGAAAGCATCCGCAACTACAACAAAAGTATTAAGGTAAACCTAACCATAGCATGAAACATATGGATCCAAATCAGCCCTTTACGGCAACGCATAAACTAGGGTTTAAGCTTCAGTCACTCTAGCAACCCATCATCTACTTATTACTTCCCAATGTCTTCCTCTAGGCCCAAATAATGGTGAAGTGTTATGTAGTCAACGTTCACATAACACCACTAGAGGCTAGACAACATACATCTCATCAAAATATCAAACGAATACCAAATTCACATGACTACTAATAGCAAGACTTCTCCCTTGTCCTCAGGAACATACATAAATACTCACAAAGCATATTCATGTTCATAATCAGAGGGGTAATAATATGCATAAAGGATCTGAACATATGATCTTCCACCAAATAAACCAACTAGCATCAACTACAAGGAGTAATCAACACTACTAGCAACCTACTAGTACCAACCCCGGACTTAGAGACAAGAATTGGATACAAGAGATGAACTAGGGTTTGGAGATGAGATGGTGCTGGTGAAGATGTTGATGGAGATTGCCCTCTCCCGATGAGAGGCGCGTTGGTGATAATGATGGTGATGATTTCCCCCTCCCGGAGGGAAGTGTCCCCAGCAGAACAGCTCTGCCGGAGCCCTAGATTGGTTCCGCCAAGGTTCCGCCACGTGGCGGCGGAGTCTCGTCCCGAAAGGTTGCCTCTGATTTTTTTCTCATCGCAAGACTTCATATAGGAGAAGATGGGCATCGGAGAGCCACCAGGGGGCCCACGAGGTAGGGGGCGCGCCCCCCCACCCTCGTGAGCAGGGTGTGGGCCCCCTGGCCTTCATCTTCGGTGACGATTTTTCTTTATTTATTTTAAGATATTCCATGGAGTTTCAGGACTTTTGGAGTTGCTTGAGAATAGGTCTCTAATATTTGCTCCTTTTCGACCAAGAATTCAATTGCGGCATTCTCCTCTTCATGTAAACCTTGTAAAATAAGAGAATAGCCATAAGTATTGTGACATAACGTGAAATAACAGCCCATAATGCGATAAATATCGATATAAAAGCATGATGCAAAATGGACGTATAAATACCCCATACACAGAAGGGGTCAATATATCAAGTGGGCGGGGCCGAAATATGGCGCATCGCCGGGACCGGATACCTGTCCGGTACTCCGAAGAAGACATCCGAAGACTGGCCTTCGGAGTGGTTTTATACGGAGGACGTCCCCCTTCCGGACCCTATTCGGATGGGCCTTCTTGAGTTCAATAACGCCCCTTTGAAGAAACGCCGCAACTGGTGCCCTCGGAGCCCCCAGGAGGAAGATAATAGAGAGATCCTTTACCTGATGGGCCAGATTAAAACGCTGGCCAAATCAGGACTGACAACAATCGAGGTTATGTCAATATGTATAATGCGGGGGGTGCAGCCACTTCAATATCAGGGACAACCCATGTGGCACTTCAATGGAGAAGACGATGCCACCCACTGCGGCCGTAAAGGTCCGGACTCCGCCGCTGCTCTAGCGAAAATACTGCGCGATTTATATAACGGAGAGGAAGAGGAGTTCATCTGCATTAAGCCACGGGATGGATTCTCCATGTACAACCCCCCGAACTGGGTGAGCTGCTACTTTTTACTCCCAACCTTCCCGCATTCTTCGTCATAAATATTTACCTTGCTATTTCATAGCAAGAACTGCGAAAAGCTGTGAGAGAGGTCCATAGCCCGTCTCCACAGCCAGAAGTGTCGGCTTTCTGGGAACCGGGGTCCCCAGACTTGCCTGCCTGCGGCCTGCGGCGTGGCTCAAAGGGGGGCCCAGCACGGCCCATCTTCATCAACACAAGCTCAAGACCCTCGCGAGGGGCCAAGCCTCGCGGGGCGGACGACAGGGAGCTTCCTCAGGCACGGCCTCATCAGGCTGGCTCGCGAGGAGGCGGGCTACCTCACGAGGTGCCCATGACGCAAGCCATGACGACCAAGGGCGCCAGGCGGGCGCCAGCCCGCGCAGTGTCCTCCTTTCCTCTTTGGTGCAAAGGGAGCAAGCGCAGGCGAGAGCATCAAGCAAAGGCGTCCATTTGGTGCAACAAGACCAAGACCAGCCCAACGGCAGGAAGGAAGTCATTGTGGAGCCCAAGCCGGTGTCACCACGAGCCTTTGGCGGCGAGGACCAACTTTAGTCAGGATAAGTGTACCAGATGTTCCCCTTCAAAATGGCCAATTGTTGGCGCCCTTCCCGCTCAATATTTGGGGAAGAGGCCCAGGGCCTTCGCCTATAAATAGGACTAGCCTCCCACAGGGTAGAGGCATCTTGGATCGAGGGTCCGGAATCTTGAAGAGAGAGAGAGAAAGAGAAGGAGAGGAGCAACAGAGCTCCTCCTAGCAGTTCATCGCCCGGCCAAGAACAAACCCTCGCGAGGCTGTTCTTCCTTGTATCGTTCGTCACCATCAGCCCAAGAGGCAATCCACCACACCACAAACTAGAGTAGGGTATTACACCACAATGGTGGCCCGAACTAGTATAAACCTTGTGTCTCTTGTCTTGTTCCTTTCGTAGTTTAGACCCTAGCGTGGCGGCGGGGTGCAGGTAGGTAGAGGCGAGATCTCCGCACCCGGTGTTCGAACCTCAAGGTGCGCCGAACCGAAATCCGACATTTGGCGCGCCGGGTAGAGGCGTCGAATTAATCTCCGTCACCTGTTCTCTGTCGACCACTTTTCGCTTCCCGCGTCGCCCAGACGGCTCCCATCGGCGGGCGCCCTCGCCGTTCCGTCGCTTTGCCGTCAACGCCGCCACCGCCTGTCGGGGAACGAGCAGCAAGCATCGTCAGCATCCTCCGTGAGGCAAGGCGGCCGCCGCTACCCCTCACTCGCCCGGCTGGTTCTTCGTCTCGCGCGTTCCGCGCCCATGGAGGCTCGAGCTCGCCCATCACGGCAAGCGAGCTCCTGCGCTACAAATCGGTCGGCAGCGTCTCGAAGAGTGGCTCGACCGCGTCGCCGAAGCTCGTCCGCGTCGCGAGGCTCCCAGCGCCGTCCGTCCCCTGCACCGCACCCGCCTGACAGCGCTGGCTCCGGGCCGCCTCGGCCGCCTCCCCCTCAAGAAGCGCCACAGCCCCAAAGCGCGTGGTCCTGGCGGAACCGCTCCGTCCGGCGCCAGTAGCAACAAGCGGAGCTGCCAGAGGTCCCTCACCCGCAAGAAGCTGCCCGAGTGCTCCCGCTCCGGCCGTCGCGACCACACCCTGCTCCGACGTCAAGACCCAGCTGCTCCCAGCTGCAGCGCATGGGGACCCGCAAGACCAAGCTCTTCGTCACCCAAGGCCTCCGTAGCCCACGGCAGAGGCTGTCGTGCCTTCACCATCGAGCTGCGCAACATCGCGTGGCCCGCAAGTTCAAGCAGACCTGCCTCCTCGCTACGACGGTGCGGCCGACCCAAGAAGTTCCTCAGCTCTCTGAGCTGGGCATCGGCCGCCAGCGGAGACGAGAAGGTCATGGCGAACTGGTTTCCCATGGCGCTCAGGGCGGGCCCCGCACTGGCTCCGAACACGGCTCGAACATATCTCTCTCACAGGATGAGATGTGCACCCGCTTCATCGCCAACTTCCAAGGTACTCGTGACCGCCACCGCCGTGGCGACATGCGCCGCATCAGCGACAACTGGGAGACCTGCGGAAGTACATCCAGGCCTTCAACAACGCGCCTCAACATTCCCAAGGTGACCGAGGAGGCCATCATCTCCGCCTTCTCCAGCGGTGTCGCGACGTCAAGATGAAGAAGGAGTGGCGATGCATGAAGACTTGTGCACTTCCTTGGAGCCGTTCAACTTGGCGACTAAGTGCGCCAGGGCCGAGGAAGGCGTCTCTCCTCCTCGAGCTGCTGCCGCCGCACCGGAAGAGAAGAAACCCAAGGCCAAGGATGTGAAGCGCAAAGGGCTGCCGTACTCAGGCGAACCGGACACCAAGCGGGAAGATCAGCCCAGTCTTCCAAGGGCAGCCGATCTGCGTGTACCACGACCTCCACACCTACAACACCAACGAATTTCAAGAGCTCCGAGCCGTGCGAGAAGGGAGGATCGGCCGACGCCCGACCGCAGCGGCCGAGAGACTCTGACCGAGAAGGAGGAAGGAACACGGACGCTGGGAAGACCGCGGCCCTCGCCAAGGTGGCGCGACCAATCTCGCGAGGATTCTTTGGCGGGACCCGCCTCGCGAGGAGGCGGAGGATCAGCCTCGCGAGATCGCCCATAAGGCAACGCAGCCTCCCTCCTCTGCCGCCGCAGCCAAGGAGAAATGAAAACCATCATCGGGGAGGGGCTCGGGGCTTCCGGAGCCGCAGCGATCGCTCAGCATCTGGGCGGAGCTCAAGCCCCAGCCTCTCAACGCATCTTCAAGCAATTCGCCCGTGAAGTGAATGCAGTCCTCCCCAAGCTCGAAGCCACACGCCCCCTCAGGTGGTCGGCGTGCGCCATCACGTTCAGCTCAGCGGATCAGCTCAAGTGTGCGGCCACAGCCGGAGTCCTCCCGATGTTGTGCTCCCCAATCATCAGCAACGTGCTAGTCACCAAGACCCTCATCGATGGTGGGGCAGGGCTCAACGTCCTGTCCGTGGAAATGTTCAACAATCTCCAAGTGCCTTACAATCAGCTTCAGCCAACCAAGCCTTTCTCTGGGGTCACCGACGGCTCCACGGTCCCGATTGGGCAGGTCCGCCTCCCTGTCACCTTCGGCGCGCACGACAACTACCGCACCAAGCTCGCCGACTTGGCGTCGCCCACATTCGCCGCCATACAACGCCATCCTTGGGTACCCAGCGCTGGCCAAGTTCATGGCGTAACCCTGCGGCTACAATGTCCTCAAGATTCCGAAGTGGCGGAGTCATCACGGTGCCTGCGAAGAGAAAGGCAGCGGTGTGCTCCACAGGCGAGCCTTTCGAGCCGCATCACTGGAAGACCGGATCGCGAAGCGGAGGCTTCCGAGACCACCCCAAGAAGAAGAAGACATCGTCGGCCCGCCCCTCGAAGGCAGGCCCCTCGTGGTTCGCGCTTTGCTCAGGGAACCTCCTTCTATCGCATAGGAAAGCGCGCCCGGCGCCCTCCTCAGGCAGGGCTCGGGGGCTCCCCCCTGGAGGGCCACCGACCTTGCTAAGGTCACGAGGAGGCGCTTGGGCACCACTTGGAGGCGTGTTTCGAAGCACGTTTCCCTCAAGAAGGAGCCAGGCAAGGAGGGCCGAACCCTCAGGAGTTCGTCAGCAAGATCATTCAGGAGCTGCAGGAGTCAAGAGTCATGAGTGGCAGCCGCCGCTTACCTGCCGTAGCTCCCCATCCAGGCGAGGATGGTGGGATGTGCGTCTGCATCGACATACCAGGGCTCAATCGAGCCGCCTCTCAGGAGCGCCTCTGGCCCTCTCGCGTGGGGCGCTGCGAAGGTCCACCCCACAGCTACGTTCGCATGCCTTACGGCTTGCCGAACGCGGCTGCCCTGCGTCAGCGCCTCATGAGGAGCATCACAGGCTCAAGAGGCCAGCGTTCCGCAGCCTGGCGGAGATGGAGATGGTCCACGAGGAGCCACCACCTCCGGGCCTCCTGAGGCCCCCGAGCACAGGGCTCGTGAGGATCGCTCCTGCAGCCCGCCGAGTCTGCTGCACCAACACCCTTCGTCTTCAACGCTGTCGGTGACATCTTTAAAGTTTCATTTCCAGCTGGGGCGCCCCAGGGCTGCATTATTCCCGGGCAGCGTGGGTCCGTCCTGGCGTGTATCCTTTACTTCATGTTCCTAGCTTATCTTGTTGGGCGCCCTTGGGCTGCATCATCCCAAATCGCTCGGGCGGACCAGCGGCATGTATCCTCTTGCATTTATTTCGGGCCATGCTTAGACCCATCATGCTTGTTATTTGATGCCAACCCATGGCACCTTTTCTTCGTTCATGTCGACCGCTTGCATGTTAAAGGGGGGTACCGAGCATCGCGACTCAGGCTCTCTGGCTCTCCAGCCACACCCTCGGCCTTGTCCACGACATCGCGACCTGGCATACCAGCGACGGCCGAGACCAGCTCGAGGGCAGGACCGAGGACGAGCGCCGACATCTAACCAAATCTGCAGAACACATCACAAGATAAGGCCAGTGCCAGCGCAACCCGCCTTGAGGTAGGGCCCCGTGAGTCCCAGCTGGCTCACGGGTGCCCAGACTCACCTCGTCAGCCCTACCGTGCCAGCCACGTGTCGTATGGGGCAGACACGCCTGGGCTCCTCCAGGAGGAGCCCCCCACGCACCGATGGAAGCACCATGCTCCGCTGGTGACGACATCTGCCGAGGAGCGGCTATGCCCGTACACATCTGAAGCGATATGCTCCAGCGCTGGTGATAAACAAGCGAGGGTGGCCCCGGGCTGCATCAACCTCGGGAGCCCAGGCTCGGTGTCGGCCTCATCGCAACGCCTCCCTCGGGAGTGCCGCGCGAGGGCTGGGCACGAGGTTGCGCCTGACACACGCCCAGACGCGACGCCACTCCAGCCAGCCCTCGGGCCTGGTTCGTCCTGACGCCCTCCCCGAGCGGAGCCAAGGTACGAAGGCCGTTTGAGCGTCAAGGGGACTCTGAGCATCGCGACTCAGAACATAACTGGTCACGTAGCCCCTCACTCCTTAGTTCGGAAGGCTAACGGCGGTTGAGGTATCTTGTGGGGCCGGGCTCTGAGACGAGAACGGTAGATCCACCCACATCTCACCTCCCTACTTGTTGTTCATGCGCCAAGGGGACTCCACGAGCATCGCGACTCGAGAGCCTAACTTGTCACGTAGCCCCTCACTCCTTGGTCTGTCACTGTTTCGGTCGGGCTAACGGCAGCTTGAGGTATCTTGAGGCAGGCTCTGCCACGTGAAACATAAGCAAGTAGGAAGGAAAAGCATAAATTTCAAGGAATTCAAAAGCAAATATTACAGTCCATAACTGTTATCACAACGCCAAATGCAAGTTTAAACGCCTCCCGAGGCATGATACATGTGCAGGAATTAAAAGGTAACAAGAGCTACAACGGAGTCACTTGTCGGCGGAGGAGCTGCGCGAGCGGGTTCGCTTTGTGGAGCCGCAGGGTTGGCGCCCGCTTCGCTTAGTGCTGAAGGCCCGAACTTCCCAGCCGAGCCTCCGCACGACCCTTCACGGCCTCGCAGCGGCAGCGCAAGCTCGCCGCTCGGCTGGCTCCAGCAAGAGTCTGTCGAGGTCGACGCAGAAAGACAAGACCGCGCCTCGGCCTCGGCAGAGGGCCAAGGCCAAGGTGACATCTTCAAGAGCGCGAACCAGAAGGGAAGCAGCCAGCAGGGCCGCCCTCTCGCGCGCCAGCGGGCTCTCCAGGCCGCTATCGTAAAGCTCCCTCAGCAAGGTGCGAGCCTTCACCTCCATCTCCGTGAAGGCCACGCGATCCTCGGCAAGGACCCGTGCCTTGCCGTCCAGCTCGACCTTCCTCGCCTCCAACTCTTGCTCCAGCACGCCTAGGCGTTCACGGCGCTTCTTGAGCTTGGCGTCCCGATCCTTGACGGCCACCTCGCGAGCTTTCATGCCTTCCTCCTGCTCCTGGCGAAGGCGGGCCTCCTTGGCGAGCTGGTCCCGCAGGCCCTGCAGCTCGCTCTCCAACGGCCTTGCAGCGACCTCGGACATCGGCTACCTCCCCCAAGGCGGCGTCGCGAGCAGCTTTCGCCCCAAGGACGGCCTGCTTCTCCTCGTTGCAAGCCGTCGAGGCCTGGACCAGCGCCGCCCGAATTGAAGCGTCGGAGCGAATCCAGCCAGAAGCCAGCTCCAAGCGCCCGGCCACTAGACGAGGGTCGGCGCCCAAAGATCCTGCCGCAGCCGGTCCAGATTCGGCAAAGCAGACGATCGAGCTGTAGGAGGAGTCGAGAGACAGCGGTCGGTGGGGTAGGAGGAGAAGGCGTGAGCCACCACAAGATCTCGAGGCTGCTCGCCGCGCTAGCGGCTGTGGTGGCGAGATCGAGCAAGGGCACCTCAGAGCCGCTTGGGCGTGGGGGCTGAGCTCGCCCACCCGGCTCGGCCAGGCCTCGTGAGGACGACCGGGCAGGAGAGGCCCGTGCATTGCGGTCACCTTCTTTGCAGGGCAGAGTGCTGCCCAGGCGGAACCTCAAGAGATCCTTCGCTTCTTTGCAGGCGCCAGCCTAGCCAAGAGATCTGAGACGTCAAGCCTCAGCTGACAAAACAAGAAACAAGATGGGAATCGAGCACTTATCGGTCGCCGCTCATGGCTCGAGCAACCTCCGCCATACTTGAAGCCCGAGAGCCGGCTGCAGGATCAGCCTCAAGGCTCGGGAACAAAAGGCGCGCTCACGGATCGCCTCGGGCAGGGCAGAGACCAGGGATCAACCCGGCCCTATCCTTCTTCAGATCGGGGCAAGCTCCGCCGCCGCCTGCTCGCCATCATCCTCGCCGCCGCTGCCGCTTGGTGAGGCGGAGAACGCGGACTTGCGCTGAGGAGGGGAGCCTCGACTCTCCATCGGTCGCCTCTGAGTCGAGCCCTCCTTCCCTTTCCCTTCTCCTTCTCCTTCTTTGGAGTCACCGGAGGACACGTCCACGGGTCCCCGAGAGCCTCCATGGCACAGGCCCGTCCCGTTGAAGACGGGCATGGACTCCACTACCTACTCCCGGTCGTCATGGAGGAACAGGGCGAGGGCACCCCTCCAACCTCGCCACGTCGCCCCAGACCAAAGAATGGAGAACCGCAGCCAAGTCTTCGCTGCCAAGACCGCTGGGGCTCGGGTGGGGCCTCCACATCGAAGTGGGTCTTGACAAAGCGGAGCCAGCTGGTGCTCCAGAATTCCCTCAATGGCGCCACGGCAGGGTCAGCTTGCCGCCATGCTGGGCCGGCCTCAGATCCATGTCCATCTTCTCCAACACCGGCCTCGCACGGGGTTCCACGAGCTCCACTCGAGACCAATCGTCGGAGTGCGTGGGGTGCTCCGTGGGCAAGATTAGCCGAGGGTGGATGCGCCCAACATCTACCAAGACCCACTTGCTCCTGAAGCCCTCAATCCTCTTCCCGGGGTTCGAAATGGCGATGGAGCTACTGTATGCAATGAAGCTCGCACACGTAGAGAGGGAACCACGAGAGGTCCGGAGGGAGAAATAGTGGCGCAGCAGGGCCACTGAGGGCTGCACCCCAACGTGAGCCTCACAATAGTAGCGAAGATCGCCAGAAGGAGAACAGAGTTGGGGTGGAGATGCAGAGCTTGTAGCTTGTAATGGCGGAGGACAGAGAAGAAGAACTCGGAAAAGGGAGGCATCAGACCGGCGACAATGGCACTTACAAAGAGCGGATAGAAGGTGCTCCCTTGGCCCTCAGGGAGAGCGGAGCCGGCCTTGAGCACCTTCGCCTGCCGATGCCTGCGCCGCCACCATCTCGGCGCACTCGGGCAAGGCTCGGCCCGACACGCTCGGCGAGTCCAGGCAAAGAGTACCAAGCTCCGGCGAGGTTCGGCGAGGCGCCATGCCTTGCTAGGGCGTCAATCGGCGGATCTCAAGATTTCAGAGGCAGGAAGGAGAGGCGCAAGAAAGGGATCTAAGCAAGAACTGAGAAAGCAAGGAAGCAAAGCCTAGGCGGACACCGCCTTTACCAACTCGCCCGGCTTGCTAAGGGACCCACGTCCAATCAACCGCCACGCTTGGCGCCTAAGGCCGCAGCTGTTAGGGTTCATGGCTCACCGCAGACTTGCCCTTCGCTTCTCGCTGGCCAAGCCCAGCGCCGCTTTGGCACTCACTCTTGTCGGCGTTTAGGACGGGGTCCCAGACTTGCTTGCCTCGCAGCCCGCGGGCGTGCCTCAAAGGGGGCCCATCACGGCCCATCTTCATCAACACAAGCTCAAGACCTCGCGAGGGGCAAGATTGGGGGCGACGACGACAGGAGCTTCCTTAGGCACGACCTCATCGCCGCTCGCGAGGAGGCGGAGATATCAAGGCGGGTACCTCACGAGGTGCCAATGACGCAAGCCATGACGACCAAGGGCGCCAGGGCGCCAACAAGCAGATGTCCTCCTTTCCTCTTTGGTGCAAAGGGAGCAAGCGCGGGCGAGAGCATCAAGCAAAGGCATCCATTTCGGTGCAACAAGACCAAGACCAGCCCAACGGCAGGAAGGAAGTCATTGTGGAGCCCAAGCCGGTGTCACCACCAGAGCCTTTGGCAGGCGAGGACCGACTTTAGTCAGGATAAGTGTACCAGATGTTCCCCTTCAAAATGGCCAATTGTTGGCGCCCTTCCCGCTCAATATTTGGGGAAGAGGCCCAGGGCCTTCGCCTATAAATAGGACTAGCCTCCCACAGGGTAGAGGCATCTTGGATCGAGGGTCCGGAATCTTGGAGAGAGAGAGAGAGAGAGAAAGAGAAGGAGAGGAGCGACTGAACTCCTCCTAGCAGTTCATCGCCCGGCCAAGAACAGACCCTCGCGAGGCTGTTCTTCCTTGTATCGTTCATCACCATCAGCCCAAGAGGCAATCCACCACACCACAAACTAGAGTAGGGTATTACACCACAATGGTGGCCCGAACTAGTATAAACCTTGTGTCTTTTGTGTTGTTCCTTTCGTAGTTTAGATCCTAGCGTGGCGGCGGGGTGCAGGTAGGTAGAGGGCGAGATCTCCACGCGCACCCCAGTGTTCGAACCTCAAGGGTCTGCCGGAACCCGAAATCCGACAAGAGGACCCTGACCGGGCCCTCGACCCCGGACTCGAAGAAGATCCGGACATATTTGTGGAGCTTATCGACAGGACATTCTATCAGTTAAGCTGCGACGGTGCCTTGGTGGCCATCATAGCATATTATCCTGGACTGCTCCCTGCATCGCATGTAAGTAAAATCGGAGTCCCAACTTCCGAGAAGGATCCCTTTTTTGCACTTCACCCACCGCATACATATGGTGTCTTACAGGAAGGCCCTCGGACGCCATGCCGAACCCGCGGTGACTCACCAACAGGGAACAAAGCCGGTAGGCTTAAAAGGAAGGCGGTCAGACTAAGACGCCACAGAGGTGTGAAAAAGAACCCCGCTCCGTGGTTGTCGTCTTTAAAATATAATAACGTCCATGGTTCCTGGCAGGAAAAACGCTCGCCGGACCATATCCGGAGAGCTTGCCGGCCACGCCTCCACCAGCCGGGCTCTAGAGCCGGACTTAGAGGCAGACGGTAACGTGGGGACAACACCGGATGTTCCTCCTACAGAGGATGCGGATAGGCCGTCCGCTACGAATTCCGAAGTGGAGAGTGCCATGAATCACAGCGCCGCCGGCCGTACTCATGCGACCCTTGTTTCTCCTCAAGAGGCGCTCGATGCCTTCAACTCAGAGACGCGACATCCGAAGCTGCTCAAAATGGTCTTGCCGAGCCACGGACCAAGTATGTAAAGGATATACGGGTAAGAAAATCTGATAATTATGTATATCAGTAGCCCCTGAGGCTTGAAACAGTTGGCACAACTGATTTAAGGATCATTATTTGCGTAGGTTCTTACGGAGAAGAATACCTAGTTGTCTCAAGAGCTGGAGGAGTGCAAAGACCAACTACGGGCCACAGTTGCCACAATGAAGGAGTCCAAGAAGGCCCCATCTGGTAACACTTGTTCCTACCGAAAAGAATGACATATACCAGTTAGTATTTGGCATGTATGCAAATCTAACAATAGATTCTGCAGATGATCCCAGAGTGAACCGAGGTCGTGGCGAGGGATGAGCAACATGCTCAACGATAGCTAGAGGTCAAGCGGCGCTGCTTTTACGCAGTTAGGCGGAGAAAACGATCTCCAAGATGCCAATACCTGGCTGGGCATTGAACTAAAAGATGTTCGGGCCCAGCTTGCCGACTCCATAAAAGAGAATAAGAGGCTTCGACGCGGCATTTTTAGTAAGTGCTTGAACAAAATTTTATAGAGTTTGACGAAGAAACCGCTAATGCTTATATCTCAGAGGTATGCCGACGGGTCGCCCCAAGCAGAGGAGATGCCCGGTCTCGCGGTGATCTTCTCGCCAGAAGTTCACAACTCGCAATGTTCGGCAGTGATGCAGGGCACGCCTGTGCCTTGTGGCTATCTCGCCCCTGCCAGAGGCATGGGGAGCTTGTAGAGATGTCAAGGAGCGCGACAACGCTCCGATTATGGAAGATATCACCGATAAGGTGCAAGGGAAGCCTCGGGCCATGGTGAAGACTCGATATACCATATGGCCGTAACCACATGGTCGAGGTCGACCTCGGGGGTCCGATGGGAAAGAGATCCCCGCCGCTTTGGTATATGACCAGTGAAATTAGCCGCAAAGTATTCCCTAACAGATTGTAGGCTAGACGCCCTGTTGGATGGTATAGAAGAAGAATTTAGTCACCTAAGACTGTCGGTACTTCAAGTGACATATATTGTCCCTAGCCGGATTGTAAATCATTTGTCATGGCGACCTTTCGCTTTGACCTCCGACCGACACAGTCCGGAGTGTATCCAATACCCGCCAATTATGTAAAACCGGGTACGCGTGGAAACCAAAGCGTAGGGGTCATAAGTGCTTGAATGCATAAGTACCCAACTAGCTATGTTATATTACATGGATAGTAAGAAACATCTTTCAGGGAGAATAGTTCTGTTAAGGGTTCCTTTCCCTGGGTACGCATGCATTAATGTGCATGTCCGAACTGTGAAAAGAGACGCAGGATATAAACATCTGGGGGCATGCATTGAAATAAGTAAAAGTCATCTTTTGTTCATCGAATCAATATTCCCTTAAGAACGCTTAGCTTTGCTTCACTCAGCCCGAGGTACACATCCGGCTGACCCGCAAGAATAATCACAGAGGTAGCTCCCTTATGCCCTAGCCAATTAACGGGAACGTAGGGCATAAACACAAGAGCCGTGCAACCCAGCTGGCCAAAACTTAAGTCATATCGATGCATATAATGGCGAAGAAAAGGTACATGTGAAAAGTAACACATGTGGGGGGGCATAGAGCCCTAATATAGTTATATTAAGCTTCAGATAAGAAGCCCCTGTGTATAATGAGCATGCCTAGCACGCCAAGATTGTGTAGTCAAGACACATTTCAACCTTTAAGGCCGTGAAGAAAAAGGGAAGAAAGAAAGAAAGAAAAGACAAATAACGGATATATATATATATATATATATATATATATATATATATATATATATATATATATATATATATATATATATATATATATATATATTGATGGAGGTAAGGAGACGAACACGTAGTCCGCACTAGGCGAGAACCTTCGGAGTCCGGCCGCTCCATGGGTTTGGCTTTAGTCGATTGTCCGATGCATCCCGCAGATGGTACGCCCACCGGTCGAACTTTGTCAATAATGAAGGACCTTCCCATTTGGGCTTGAGCTTGTCCTTTTCTTCTCTCGTAGGCGAGAATGAGTTCGCCAACGCTATAAGTTTTGGCCCGTGCTTTCGCTTTTGATACCATCGGAGCCTGTTGTCGATAGAATGCGGAGCTAACTTTTGCCACGCCACGCCCTCTCTGTATGGCCCAACTGTCCCGCCGATCAAGCTCGCTTTTTCTTCTTCGCATATGCGCACTCGAGGTGAGTCATGAATGATGTCGCAGGCAAGACGCCTCCGCGCATACACCATAAAAACGGTGTGTATCCGTAGTGCGATTCGGGCGTGGTCCGCGCCCTCATAGTACGGAGTCGAAGCTTTCGACCCAAAGGCGATCTGATTCTTCAAGGATCGCACTAATCTGGGCTTAATGCCGCCATAATAAGACCATTCGCCGCCGACTTGGACTGCTTGTTTGAGGGTGATAGACGGAGGCATAATCGAGCTTAATGCCCATGTTGTCAGCACTAAGTTTTTACCTCATCGTCAGTAAAGTTCGAGCCATTATCGTGATGATGCTGTGGGGACGCCGTAATGGTGTACAACCCCGATATGAAGTCCATCACTGTCCGGACTCGCCGCTTTAACTGGTTTGGCTTTCTATCCATTTGGTGAATTTATCCACCATGACCAATAGGTACTTTTTTCTTATGGCTTCCGCCTTTAAGGGTTCGACCATATCCAGCCCCTGCACCGCAGGGCCAAGTAATGGGGATTGTTCTTGAGAGCGGTAGGTGGCAGATGGCTTTGGTTTGCAAAAGCTGGCAACCGACGCGAACGTTGGACGAGGTCCCGTAGCGCCTGTTCGCCGCCGGCCAGTAGAAAACTCAGTACGGAAGGCCTTGCTTATAAGGGCCCGAGCGCGCGCGCAGGCCGCCGAGTCCAAAGATGAATTTCGCCAAAAGTTGCCGCCTTCCTCTTCGGAGATGCACTTTGAAGTACTCCGTAGCGCTTTTCTTATAAAGCTTTCCCTCGTGGACCTTAGTAGGCCTTAGACCGCCGCACAATGCAACGCGTGCCTCGCTTGTGTCCTCAGTGAGTTCTTGCCTAGTTAGGTAAGCTGTGAAGGGTTCTGTCCACGGGCGATGACAGCCATAATCACGTAACGCCGGTCTTATTTCGTGGCGTAGCCTCCGACACGCTGAGAGTGTTCGATCCGCGCTGTGGCCGGATCCGACTGTTGTTGCCGGCCTCCCTTCCCACACCACGGATGGCTTAAACAGCCTTTCAAGAAGATATTAGGTGGGGATGGGTCGCGATAGCGCCAATGCGGCGAGGATATCCGCCGCTGATTGTTTTCTGACCACATGGTGGAATTCGAGCCCTAACCGAAGCTGACATTTTGAGGACGGCTGCGGTAAGCCGCCATTTTTGGGTCCTTACGCCAAAGTTCCATTTATTTGAGATATTGCAAGGTTCAATTGCCACGCACTCTAGGTGTTGAATGCCCATGGAGATCGCCATCCGAGACCATGCAACAGGCCTCATATTCTGCTGCATTGTTGAGTCTGTATAATATTTGGAGTACGATGGATCAGATTCTCCGTGGGGATGTCAGACGACGCCTTTCCCTAGACTAGCCAACATCTTAGAGCCGCCAAGTGCATGATCCACTGGAGTACGCTACCATACTCTTTAGGGAGTTCGCCTGGCCCATTCGCGATTTAAATCAGCCAAGACTTGCATACTTAATGGCTCGCCGTGGTTTGTATGTTATGTCGTAACAGAGGAGCTCAATAGCCCATTTAGCAATCCGCCCGTGGCATCGCGATTATTTATTATGTCGTTGAGTGGTACTTCAGAGGCCACCGTGAATCAACACTCTTGAAAGTAGTGTCGTAGTTTCCGGATGCTATGAAGAACGCGATGCTATCTTTTGATAATGTGGGTACCGTGATTTGCATGGAGGAGGACAGAGATATGTAGTATACCGCTTTTGAACCGGAACTTATGTCCGCCCCTCTCGCTCGACGACGCAGTCAAGGCTATAACTTGGTGTGTTGCTATATATAACAACATTGGTTCGCCGATATTTGGCGCGCCAAGATTGGGTTGCTCGCCAAGACGGCTTTTATTTCTTCCATTCGCCGTGGGCGATTCGTCCACTCAAGTGTTCGCAAGCGCCAAGAAGGTGATAAAGAGGTAGTGCCTTTTCTCCCAATCGGAGATAAAGCGGCTTAAGGCAGCCACGCATCCAGTTAATTTCTGGATTTGTTTGAGGTCCGCTGGGATAGCCAATCGTGACAGAGCTCGATTTTAGCCGGATTTGCTTCAATTCCTCTATTGGAAACGATGAAGCCCAAGAGCTTTCTCGCGTCACGCCAAAAACGATTTTCCCGATTGAGCTTGATGTCATATGTTCGGAGATTTTCTAACGTGAGCCTCAAGTCGCCATTATTAAGGATTTGACGGTCGGGTTTTAATGACCACGCTGCTACACGATGCCTCCACCGCTTTTGACGATTTGTGTTTCCGCATGTCTCAATCATGCGTTGATAGGTTGCACCGGCGCTTTTGAGCCCGGAAGGCATGGTGTTAAAACAGATGGGGCCGTCTGAGGATGAATGCCATGCGGCTTGATCGACTCTCCATCTTAATTTGATGGTATTCGAGTATGCATCGAGGAAACACAATGAGTCGTGGTCCCGCAGTGCGCCATTATTTGATCGATGCGGGAGGGGAAGGGATCCTTGGGTCAAGCCTTGTTAAGGTCCTTGAAATCGACACATAGGCGCCAGGATTTGTCCTTCTTGGTACCATTACCAGTTTGCTAGCCAAGACGGGATGTTTTATTTCCCTAATGAATCCGCCTCGAGTAACTTAGCTAGCTCCTCTCCCATGGCTTGTCGCTAGGCTCGAGAAACGCCAAGACTCGCTGACCGCTTGTATCCCTTTAGAATGTTTAGGCTATGCTCGCCACTGCATGGGATTCTCCCGCATGTCCGAAGGATGCCAGCGTAAGATGTCCCACTCGCAAGAAGAACTCTCAGCAAAGGCGGCCGTTCGCTGGGGTTCAGATGTGCCGCGATGGATGCTGTTTTTGTAGGGTCCGCGGTGGACTCGAATTTGACTATTTCGTCCTACTGGTTTAAAAGAGGTGGACTTGGGTCTTTGTCGAGTATCACGTCGTCTCTGTCCACCGTGGAGTGCAAAGCTAGTTAGTTCTTCTACCGCTTAGGGCTTTGATAATGCCTCGAGGGCCAAGCAAGGGCTGTTTTATTTTCTTCGCGGAGTGCTATGTCCGGATCGCTAGCTAGAGTGATGATTCCATTGGGCCCGCATTTTGAGCTTCATGTACCAGAATGGGGCATAGCTTGAAGATTGTAATGCCTCCCGCTTCTAAAAAGGGCGCGGGTATCCGCCATCGAACGAGACCACTTGGAATGTGATTTCTTCGCACCTATAATTCTCCTCGCGTGCCGAATACCACATCTAGTGTGATTTTTCCCGCACATCAGTGCCTCCTCCGAATAGGGATGATTCTCCAAGGTCAGCGTCATGGTTTCCACGCGGCTCTTGCTCTATTTCCATTTTGCTAAGAGTCTCCCCATAGTATGAGGTTTAATCCACAAGCACCGCCCATGAGCACTTTAGTAAGCCGGAAGCACATCCACAATTGGACTAATGTGGACTCCCGATTCAATTGTACACTAATCATACACGCAAATGTGTACGATCAAGATCGACTCTATGGGAAGATATCACAACACAACTCTAGACACAAAATTAAATAATACAAGCTTTATATTACAAGCCGTGGGCCTCGAGGGCTCGACACAAGAGTCAAAGCCGAAGCAACAATATCCGGAGTACATGTATATAAGTTAGACAAGTTTGCCTTAAGAAGGCTAGCACAAAAGCAACTACGATCGAAAAGGCAAGGCCTCCCGCCTGGAGCCTCCTAACTACTCTGGTCGCCGACGGCCTCCACGTAGTAGTAGGCATCGGTGGCATCTGCCCCCGGGTTCGACATCTGGTTGCATCAACCGTAAAGAAGAAGAAAGGGGAAAAGGGTGATTGCAAAGCAACCGTGAGTACTCATCCAAAGTACTCGCAAGCAAGGATCTACACTACATATGCAACATTATCAAAGGAAGGTCAGATATGTGGACCGGGCTCAGCAGAATGCTGTAATAGAGGGAGAACCTAGTCCTATCGAAGACTAGCATCTTCCGAAACCACCATCTTGCAGCAACAGAGGGAGTAGAGTAGCATAAAGTAAAGTAGTAGTAGTGTTATCAACCTCGCCAGAGATCCTTTCGACTCCTCGCAAGAAAGCAATCCCAGAGCCATACTATCCCCATATCATCACAATCCATTTCTCATCACAAGTATCCATTCTAGTTGTATCGATCGATACAACCCAAGTGTCCGCTACCATAGGACAAGCCATCGATAGATGTCACCGCAGGGTGCACCAACTTACCCACCACGCCGATTAACTCCGGCCGACACACTTTCCGGTCATGCCCGCCTCGCCAAACAACACGCTGCAACCCGACCTAGGCTTAATAGAGAGGTCAACACGCCGGACTAAACCTATGCCCCTCAGGGTCATGGGCCATCTCCCGTGACTCCTGACAGTTATTGCTAACGCGTGAGAGCGACCTAGCTACTCGCTTAAAAAGGCAGGAGCTACTAGTCCAATCCGCGCTAAGGCCACAAGCCACGACGCCTATTAAGCTTCACCGATGCATACGACGACAGGTATCACCCATACTATGCCCACGTGATGGTTAGTGCTATCAGCCGAGGCCCTCGGATCAAATATCCAAATCGTAGTGGATTAGGAACGCGCTGTAACAAGCAGAGACTCACGAAAGATGTGACCCTGCTGCCTGCCTCGAGGACTTGCGGCAAGGGCTAAGAATGCCCGCCACGCCTGTAATTATCTGCTGGCAACCTCCGTGTCAACCCGCCTCTCACATCACCACAATTAAGCTCGCTGGTACCTCGGTCAATACCCATCTTTAGTAACATGGTTCAGGTAAAGCCATAGTAACCATAGTAACCGCGGTGTCCAAACATCAAGGGGAAAACCCGAGGAATCACCCCGAATTCCACTCGATGTAATCATCAAGGTGAACGAAGAGGAACCACCCCGAGGTTCACACTTGAGGGGTTGCATGACGAAGTCAGATCGAAGTGGTTATGGCGTAATCACCCTCGATGACCACGCAATCAATAGCTACACCACCGGGTTAACATCGGCGCTATAGAGGTCTCACCCCGCACTGATAGTAAACTCAAAGAGTGTCGAGCAACTAAGGGAAAAGTGATGTGCGGTGCCGGTCCGGTCTTCGATCCCGCTGATCGGGTCTTCAATGATGAAGCTAGGCAACAATGACAAGGTAGGTGGGTCACCGATGGATCACTAACCAACCTATACTAAGCAGTTTAGGATAAGGTGTAAGGTAACAATGAGCAAAGTTACCAAAAGCAGGCTATGCATCGTAATAGGAGCAAACAATAACAGAGCAAAATCTAATGCAAGCATGAGAGAATGGAATGGGCGATATCGGATGATCAAAGGGGGGTCTTGCCTCGGTTGCTCGCAAGGAGGGTCGCCGCGACGAAGTCGGTCACATGGGCAGCATGACGGTCTCGGGGTCTACCGAAGAGAAGAGGGGGAAGAAACAATAAATATAAAGCAAGCATAGCATCACAAAGCATAACATGGCAATATGCTGTGTCGGGTGTGACCTAACGTATGGCTACACGATATAGGTGAAGGGGAATTCAACCGAATGTTTTCTCCTTGCCCTGATCTATGTCGATGTGATGACCGAGGGGAATGTTCCATGTTCAGCTAGTTAGAGGCATCCGATAGGTAAACGAACCACGATTCGATTCGCCTCATCGCTCCGAGCAACTTTCATGTAGAAAACATTTTCATCCGAAGCTACGATTTATTTTATATGATTTTTCAAAGAATTTAAACAATTTTCTAGAATTATCTTAATTCTTTAAAACAACATTATCCAAAACAAAGGCGACGGTGACATCAAGATAATGTCAAGATGAAGTCAGAGTCAAGTCAAACCGGTTAGCTAAACAAACTCTATATGTGGGGTCACCGACCCACATGTCACTCTCGTTAGTACTAAACGGAGTTAAAATTAATCTAACTACTTAATTAGATGGTCGGCCCTACTAGTCAAGGGTTAATTAGTGTTTTAATTAGCTAATTAACTAATTAACCTATTTTCTTTTTAATTAAATTTCATTTATTTAGCGGGACCCACGGTCAGTAGACACGTGCTCGCTTAACCAGCGCTGACCCTTGTTAAATGGTCAATCGGGGCCCCGCCCGCAGTGCAAAGGGCACATAGGCGGGCCCACGGTGCAGTGTCGCCGGGCGCCACCGAGTTGCTCGCTGGCTCAAGGCTGGGCGCTCAACAATCGGACGAGCACCAAATCACGCTATAGTGCCCTGCTTTTATGCGATTCTGGTCGCGTCGAACGGGCGTAACGCGCCTGCCGATCTATGGCATCGGTTGGTGCGGGGCAACCGGAATTGTGGACGGCGACGAGGTCCGAAGTGGCGAAGTTTTCGGCGATGACGCAAACGCGATGCAGCCCAAGTAGTAGTTCAATCTAAAGCCTCAGCGGGTTTATGCGCGAGGACAACGGACAGTGCCCTTGACCAAAAGGTCACCGAGACGCTGCTGCCACCAAACGAGGCGGCGGTGGTCGGGCTTCGCCGAGGTAGTGGCTACGCGCGCCTAGAGAGGGCGGTGGGACCTGCTCTGGGCGCAGAGCTCACTGCTGGGAGCGCGGGGTCTAGTGCAGAGGGGCTCGAGAGGTCCAAAGGAAGCAGATCGGCCGCGAGGTCGTGTGGGTGGCTGCCGAGGAGGAAGACGAAGGGGATCAAGCGCTGGGATGGCTCCCGCCTTGAGGTCGCAGTGCAGACGGCTAAGACGGCCGTGGGGCCTGTGGGACATGGGGCGGGGCGGCGGGAGGGCACTGTCATGTGGCGCAAGCAATACATGCGATGGCATAGCAAGGCCGAGGCAGGTGGATCTGGAGAAGGGGCGAGGCCGTGAGAGGAGAGAGGGGAGGGGGCGCCTAGGGGAGGAGTGGGTGTGGGAGCCCGAGGGGTCGAGGGACGCCGCCTTATCCTTCTCGACGGGGACGGCGACAGGTCTGTAGAGCGATCAAGAAGCTGCCACTGGTCGGGTGAACAGAGAGGAGGGAGGCGACCGGGAGGTGGGCTGTTGGTTGCCGGCCTAACCGACTAAGGCCTGTGGGTAAATGGGGGTTTTTTTTTACTTTACTTTTGCTCTTTTCTTTTTACGTAAAAGCATGGTAATATTTGGGCTGCCAAAAGGATTTTGTAAAATGTGGGACTTGGCCACATAATTACATTGCAATAGTTAGCAATCGCCACAAAAGGTTGTGAGGCTTTTGAAATAGTTTGAAATTTTATAAAGTAAAAGCCATTTAAACTATTGTTTTAGCCAATCGCTTAATTGCTTTAGGCCATTTAAACACCTGCAAAAATGTTGGTTCACCACCAATATTATCAAAATGACTATTTGTCACAAGATGAACATTTTAGATCTCCGTCTGACAAATAAGAGTTTTTGACTTTAGATTGGATTTGAATTGAATCGGTGATTTGGATCAAGTGAAGATTAGTAACATTAACAATGATGACAAGGCATCATTAGAAGGGGATTACTGTAGCATGATTCCTCGGTGTTACAACTAAGGACCAAAGCGGCTAGTGCTCTGGGCTGTTTCGTAATTGAGGTTCACACCGGCATTGAAGGTTATGGTCAGACGCTTCATGGATTTATTGCTGCAACGTGGCGTACTTCGCAAGGCTGGAGTGTTTCGCTTTGCCTACTATTTGAGGCGTAAGGTCTCAAGACTGTCAATATCAGATTGTTATTTTCCACGGATGGTGCCTCCGTGGTATTGTTCATGAGGAGATCTCGCCGCTTGGCTTACCACTGGCCGGAGTATCCAACATGCTATAAGGCCGTGGTTGGCATGATATCCCGGTATCGTGAATTTTGTATGGCCCATTGAGCCATCCTTCCAATATAATTCCACGCTCAGTAGTGGGCTTTTGCTTTGTAATTAGATCGGGTGACTTACGAGAGTACACCCTTTAGTTCTGACGGGGTTTAGCAAGAGCCGGGGATCCTGCATTTTGTTTGGTTTTCCAGCGCTTCCATCGACAAGATTTCAGATTATGGCCGCAAAGTCGTCAAGTGTACTATGTCACGGCGACTTATGGCGTTGAGGATTCCCTTTATCCGCGCAATTTTTGCAAAAGAATGCAATTGCGCTTTCCTCGCGATAGTCCTCGACCTTGCTCATTACAAGGAGGAATCCGCCCAACAAGGTTTTCTTTGGGTGTATCCACCATGTATATATCGTGATGAAGTGAAGGTCCAACGCCTGTGGGCTGTGGTTCCTGCTCCTTCCTGCATCATCGCCCATACCGCAGATGTCTTCGAGTCGAAATCAAGCATGTCGGTTAAATTGTGGACAAGTGGCTATTAAGTGGGTGGTGGTGGGGAACGAATTTCCGTTCAGTCCGCTTCCCACTCGAGCCGGACATAGTTCGCCGGGGTCTCCGACAAGGAGAGAGAACTTACGAATCTACCGGCCCAAGGGCGAGCGCTGGAAAATATCCACGAGGTAAACATAAGATCGGTGCCCAATCAGATTCGAGCAGGGCATTGACGCAGCGTCTTCGGAGCCCATGGCCGGGACAAATCCAAGGGTTCGCAACACAGGTCTCATAGGAGGTGAAGTCAAGATTCATTTATCGCCGCTGATCAGCGGCTCACCGACGGGTCCATCCACCTGCCCCTGGACGGCACGATCCGTCCGAATTGAGGGCCGGAGAAGCTGCTGTGCGTGATCTCCGAACATCCGCCCCGACAAGAGCTAAGTCATGCTCGCTGGATTGTACGCCGCGACCGACATGAGCTCGAATCCATCAAGATCAAGTCTCCGTGGATGCCGGCCAATATAGTTTAGGTTTCCAACCCTGACCTGACGGGCCGTATGAGCTTTATCTGTTCCTGATGGCCAAGCGAAGTTGGCCCGTAGTATGAAGCCAACATACTAAGATCTGTCCGGAGAAAAACTCACTCGGATCGCATCGCTGTCGGCGATCGAAGGAGCCATCAAGCTTTTATCGTGACAACACAAAGGAACTCTCAATGAAAGCACCAATGTCGGTGTCAAAACCGCGGATCTCGAGTAGGGGGTCCCGAACTGCGCGCCTAAGGCGGATGGCAACAGGAGGCGGGGACACAATGTTTACCTGTGTTCGAGCCCTCTCGATGGAGGTAATACCCTACTTCCTCGCTTGATTGATCTTGATGATATGAGTATTACAAGAGTTGATCTACCACGAGATCAGAGAGGCTAAACCCCAGAAGCCAGCCTATGATTATGATTGTTGTCCTATTTGACCAAAACCTCCTATTTATATAGACACCGGCGGGGCTAGGGTTACACGTAGTTGGTTACAAGGAGGAGATCTACATATCCTAATCCGCCAAGCTTGCCTTCCACGCAGGAGAGTCCCACCCCACACACGGACGGTCTTCAATCTTGTATCTTCATAGTCCAACAGTCCGCCAAAGGATATTATAGTGTTGGGTAACGAGTAATTTCAAAAATTTCCTACGATCACGCAAGACCATGGTGATGGCATAGCAACGAGGGGGAGAGGTCCGCCCACGCACTGTGAGACCGAAGCGAAGCGCGATATCAACGCTGCTGGATGTAGTCAGACGCCTTCACGATCCGACCGATCCAAGCACCGCATATCCGCACCTCCGAAGTTCTAGCACACGCTCAGCTCGATGACGATCCCCGGCCCGATCCAAAGAAAGCGCCGGGAGGAGTTCCACAAGACGACGCAAGTGCAGGACGATCTTGATGTTCTATCACGCAGGCTTCGCCAAGCACCGCAACATATGACCGAGGTGGAATATGGTGGAGGGGGCCACCACACGGCCAAGGAACGATCACGAAGATCAACTTGTGTGTTCTAGGGTGCCCCGCCTCGAGTATATAAAGGAGCAAGGGGATGGGCCAGCCCTTGGGCGCACTAGGAGGGGGAGTCCTCCTCCTAGTAGGAGTAGGACTCCTTCCTAGTCCTACTAGGAAGGAAAGAGAGGGAGAGGGAGAGGGAAAGCGGCTGCGCCTCCTAGTCCACCCTGACTCCCCATGGAGGCGGGGCGCCACCTCCCGGTGCAGCCCTCTCTCCCTCTGGCCCAATAAGGCCCATAACTTCCTGGGGTTCCAGAACCTCCCAAGACTCCGGTTTTCTCCGAAACTTCCGAACCTTTCCGTGTCCGAATATAACCATCCAATATATCAATCTTTATGTCTCGACCATTTCGAGACCTCGTCATGTCCGTGATCACATCCGGACTTCAACTCCTTCGTACATCAAAATACATAAACTCATAATATAACCGCTATTGAAACCTTAAGCGCATGGACCTCACGGGTTCGAGAACTATGTAGACATGACCTAGAACCATTCTCGTCAATAACCAATAGCGAACTCTGGATGCCCATATTGGTTCCTACATATTCTACTTAAGATCTTTATCGGTTAAACCGCATAACAACATACGCTTGTTCCCTTTGTCATTGGTATGTTATTTACCCGAGATTCGATCGCTTGCGGATCCAATACCTAGTTTAATCTCATATCGAAATTCTCTTTACTCGCTCCAGAATACATCATCTCACAACTAACTCATTAGTTGCAATGCTTGCAAGGCTTATGTGATGTGTATTACGAGAAGGCCTAGAGATACCTCTCTCCATAATCGGAGTGACAAATCCTAATCTTGATTCATGCCAACTCAACATATACTTTCGGAGACACTTGTAGAGTACCTTTATAATCACCCAGCTACGCTAGGACGCTTGGTAGCACACAAAGTGTTCCTCCGTAAACGGAGTTGCATAATCATAGTTGCAGGAACTTTGTATAAGTCATGAAGATAGCATAAGCAACATACTAAACGATCAAGTGCTAAGCTAATGAAATGGGTTCATGTCAATCACATCATTCTCCTAATGATGTGATCCCATTAATCAAATGACAACACATGTCTCATGGTTAGAAACATAACCATCTTCTTCGATTAATGAGCTAGTCCAAGAGAGGCATACTAGTGACTATCTCTGCTTGTCTATGTATTCACACATGTATTATGTTTCCGTTAATACAATTCTAGCATGAATAATAAACATTTATCATGATATAAGGAAATAAATAATAACTTTATTATTGCCTCTAGGGCATATTTCCTTCATATAGTCCGCTGTCCAAGGACCCCTAATCCAGACTCCTTTTAGAACCACTACTAGCGCAGCTTAGTATGGAAGATGTTGATAACCGATGGTCGTGAAGTGAATGAGAAGGGTGCATGTCCCAAAAATATCATTTATCTCTATTTTAAAATCGAGCTCGCACCTTTGCAAATCACTTCTTCTCTCTCTCAAAGGACTTTATATTACTTTTATGTTGTGTCACCACCTTCTATAAACAAGCACGTAAACCGAGTAGAGCACAACTGTCATGATTTATGCATTGTGTATACCTAATGTTGGGTGCATCATGACCGATCTTTTCTACCATGAATTACAATGTTTAGTCGCCGCTTGAACTTTGGAGGTGCTCTGATTTATGTTTTATGTCTCGCATGTATAGCGAGATACCACTATTGTCATATTATATCATGGTTATTTTGACAACATGTTGTTGTTTGAGATATATTATTATTGCTCGCTAGCTGATTATGTCATTGATATGAATCATTATAATCTTTAAATGTTATTGTTGACATGGTTAGTTATAATGTTGGTTGAAAACCTCGGTGTTGTTTAAACTTATTTATGCAAACAAGAGCAAAAAGAGTTCGTAAAAAGTTTTTTCTTCACTTTCAAGCATCAACTGAATTGCTTGAGGACAAGCAAAGGTTTAAGCTTAGGGAGTTGATACGCTCCAACGTGATCTAATTTTTCTCTCATGCTTTTCCTCTTGTTTTGGACTCTAATTTGCATGATTTGAATGAAACTAACCCCGATCGGGCGTTGTTTTCAGCAGAGTAACTACCATGGTGTTGTTTTCGCGCAGAAATAAAAGTTCTTGGAATGGAACGAACTCTTTGGATGATTTTTATATCAATAATAAGAATTTCTAGAGCCAAGACCTGCCGGAGAGGGGCACTCGGTGGGCACAACCCACCGTGGTGCACCCTCTCCTCGGCGCGCCTGTGGGTTGTACCCACCGTGGCCACGCCGACGCCCCATGATACTATAAAATCGCATTATTCCGTAAAAAATCAAGGAGAAAGAATTATCACGTTTCACGAGACGGAGCCACCGCTAAGCCCCGTTCTTCCTGGAGGACAGATCCGAGTCCGCTTTGGGGCTCCTGAGAGGGGGATTTCTT
>JAHIAM010007451.1:0-33114 GCA_021605205.1 Aegilops longissima | reverse complement strand
CTTAGCCAGACTACTGCTTGGACACTTGACGGCGCGGCATGTGTTTCACTTTGCCTTATGTCCGTCCTTCGGGAAATGTCACGCGTGTTATTCGAGTCCTGCCTAGCCTGCTACAGCCCGGGATACCGGAGTCCTCATAGCCCAGTGCTACAGCCCGAATTTATACGCTGATGACCGATATGCTCGATGTGATTCATGTATGCTCGTTCCCATAGGTTAGCGCGCTGGGTTCACGACTAGCCATGTCAGCCCGTTCTTTGTCATGTGGATGCTAGCGACACTATCATATATGTGAGCCAAAGGCGCAAACGGTCCCGGCCATGGTAAGGCGACACCTGTGGAATACCGCGTATGAGGCCGCAAAGTGATAAGGAGGTGTTACCGCCAGGTCGATGTGACTTGGAATCGGGTCCCGACAAGCGCTGGTATCGTGAACGCCCGATCGCTCAGAGGATTACCAAGCCAAACCGGTCAAGTAGTGTCTAGAAATGCTTTAGTTATGTAAGGGAATTGATTGTGGAAGGAACGTTAGGCTTTTTTTACTCCTTATACCTCATGGCCTTCCTCGATCCGAAATCATCCTCTTCTTCTACGGGTTTAAGAACTAGGCCTTCTCATCTATCTATCGATGACGTGTTACTAATCCCTAGACTTTTAAGATTGTTGGTTTTAAGCCTCGCCTTCGTTCCTACCATTTCTGTATGATTATCGTTGATCTCTAACCTTGATATTGTGATGTTGAGTGGTTATGCCACCATTTTTGCAGGATGTCTCAAATCATTTTGAGCATTTACCGCATGCTGTCCAAGTCATCCCTGTGTCTCTAAATAGTCCGATGCATTTGCAAATCCTTTCCTTCCGCTTCTCGATGTCCTTTTTGGTCGTAATAAGCACACTAATCATTGGGTCGAGGTACTCGTTGCTCTCGATTATATGTTGAACTATTATTATGACCCTAGGTGTTTAGGAAGTCACCTAGCAATTTAGCAATGCTTTTGTATCCCCAAATGCATATGATCCTCGCCATTATTCTTGAAAGCATCCCGTGATGCCATTTAGTAGTAGGTATTCTACTCCTGGGTTTCTTGAACCAGAGATTCACCCTACTTCATGTTGTTAGTATTTGCTAGTTCCTTTAGGATATTAGTAACCTTTGCATTAGTCCTCGAGGTCCGTGGTATTTCCTTCTTCCAAATACTATGAACCGCTTATGGCAGAAGTTCCTCGCTGAACCAAAAGATCACAACCAGAGCGCTCTTGAGGAGTTCTCCATTCATATTGTGACTCTCGCCAATTCTACCTTTCTCGCATGGGTTATCCGGAGAAATGTTGAGCTTTGCTCGATATACTAATCCACGCCCACAACTCGAAAAGTTATATGCTCCTCGAGTTGTTCCTCCCTAGTTGTATTCCGATCCCTGCCTATCAGTTGATAGGCAGGAGTAGTCGGTATTCTCGCCTCATCAATGCCTATTATTCTTGTGGTCCATCGCCATTCTGTCCTAAATGACTTGGAGAAACAAACCCAAAGACTCATCCATTTCTAGGATTGGGTCAAAGTAGTTGTATCCCGCAGATTAAAATGCCAATTCAAGCTTTGTTCGTTCTACCTTGGAGTATTACTCCTTTATGTCGAATTGTCATGAGAACTGCATCAACTCTCATGAATTCTTGACGAGTGATACTTCTCACCATCATTCATTCCTCGGTCCTCGTGTTGTTGTAACCGAATGCCGCATAGTGAATTGTGGTGTGTGTAATCGATATCCTAGCAACCTCGCTGTTTGGTAGTTAATGGACAATATCCTCATTCTTAGCGTGTTGGTTATTCAATCATCATCCTAAGATTGATCGTGTTACCTAGTCCTTATTTCCGTGCACTCTTCATTGATGGGTTAGGATCTTGTCAAGTCCTCACTCATTGATCATATCGTCCTGCCTCAAAGCAAGATTGTTCTCGAGCTTAGTAACATACCGGTGGTTCGTGACTTTCCAAATATCGCCTGGAAGTGTTACCGGTTGTTTCCTCGACCGTTATGTTGAGCTCTGGATCAAGTTGGTTTCTTGTGAACCACCCTTTCTCCAAGAATCGTTGGATATCCCTCGAGCTAGTTGGTTGGCTAGACAACAACTTGGAGAGTTGGAGGATAAAAGCTTGCCTAACTTAGTTCGCTCCAAAGGGATATTCTTGTGTAGTGTGTGTTGAAGCAAGATGATATCTTCATCGATTGGTCCTCGTGATCAGCTTGTTGGACCTATTGTCTTATCAATTCTTTGATTTGAGTATGGGCCATTGTCAAGTCAAATCGAACCAACGATATTCGTGATGTTGTCTTACTGTGGTTGATCCTCGAGCATACCCCATTACATCTTTTGGTCCACCAATGCTATCACCGCTGCTCACATGATGGTGGAAGTCCAACATATGGAAATTCGATGAGTTGTTGTTGAGCCCATCAAGAGCATTTTGTCTCCCCATGAGTCATGTTGAACATCAACCTAGTGTTGGGAAATTTGTGTAAGCATTTCTTCTGTGCCGCTCATGAAGCCTATGCTTGGATGGAAGAGGTGACTTCTCGAACTCACGCGGCATTTGATGTAAGTTGTCGCCGTGGATTCGAGAAAGCTTGTTTGCTCCCTGTGAATCATCCCAAGTCACCATGCAGTGTGCAAAGTATTCTATGGTTTGATAGATCGATCATCTTCATTCCGTATGTATCCCTAGCACACCAAGCCACCGATTGAATTGTTCAAGGAAAGGAAGTTCCTTCTTAAGAGCATGCCTTATGCAAGGACTTCAATATCCTCGATTATGGTTCCCCACCAACTCGGTAGTGTTTTATTATAAGACTACCATGTGGTCATGCTTGTCTAGGACAAGGTGTTCACAGGTTTGTAGCGGAACCAGCTCATATTTTGGAGCCTGCTATCGTAGTTCATATCCCGAGAATCTCGCAACGCCATCTCGTCGAATTGTGTTGCAAACTTTCTTTTCGTATATGCTGAAGTCCAAGTATCCTATTACCAATCGGATCTCGACTCTCAGCAGATATGATGGTTGGAACATTCCAACAGCTTGTATTTCGCTCCTACTTGCACCGGCCCTTGTGCCATTTCACTACAACAGTTGTTTTTTAATAATTCTTGTCCAGGTTCATCTTCAAAAGTGGACTTACCATGGGTCCCTCTCCACCTCCGATGATAAGCAAAATCATCCATTGCTTGTCTTCAACAAGATAGTCCACATCATCCATTCTAGTCCGTGTACCATTCCTTTGCACTCCGCCAAACGATCGCTGAATTGCCTTAGGCTGGTATGAAGAGTTTCAATGATCTCTGAATCAAAAGTAATTCTTTTTTGCCACTTAAGGGAATAACTTTTGCGCCACCTTTCCAAGGTGTTCCGTTATGGAATCATGGCAATCATCTCCTTGTTACTTTGAAACCATGCACCATCCTACTTAAGCATGGGATGGTTGCTTCACCAATTTGAACCTTCATATCCATTTCTTTACCATCATTCCTAATGTGTGTTTGTTGTCTCAACTCAAGAGTTGTTCTTATGCCTCACTCCATGAACTGATCTTGAGTTGCTCGATCTTCAAGAAGATTAAATCATGTAGGGTTTCCTTCTTTCTATTGTCGCGTCGGGTGAAGATCTCAAGACATCAAGACCAAGATGATGGAATGAATCAACATCTTCGGAAGGGCAAATGGATCATGAAGACCGTGATAGTTGTGCCCCTCCTGCCTTCTTACTCACGCCTTGAATCTCGGAAGTAGATTCTTGTTTAGTGGGGTGAGTTGTCACAGCCCTAGAGCTTGCTTGTAACTAGTGGCATTGCATCCATGCATCATGTTTAATTCTCATGAAATTTGAAATGGGGATTGCCTAAACCCTAGCAAAGAAGGAATTCAAAAAAGCTCAACCAAAGATATTTTCCAAAGGATTTCAAATGGCTTTAGAAAATGTTCATCATTTCTCGAAAATGCTTTAAACTAGAACCAGGGTGCCGCACATTTTTCTTGTCATATTTGGTCATCGGATTAATTCATAAAGTATTTGCATTTGGGCATTTAATGCTAATAAATAATTTAAATGCTCAAATAATCCCAAATGAAATGTTTATCGAGGATATATTTCCAACAAAGGGTCATGAGCAAGGCATGAATTTTGGGATTGATTCGTATTTTAATAAAGCCCAACAGCTATGTATCAATAGAAAAATAAAACAATTAAAGAGAGAGAGAGAAGCCCAGCCACGCACTGGCCACTTACCCGCAGCCCACCTAGCGCTCATCTGCCCAAAGATCGTGGCCGAGGCCCAGCTAATCGCCCACTGCCTTTCAACCTTCGCCAAGAGGGCGAGGCGGTCGACGCCAGCTGTCTCGGCCTCCACCTCCTCCTCCCAGCCCGCTCGCTCCTCCTCGACGCCCGAGACGCCACGCCTCCCCGAACCCCCTCGTCCTCTCCCCTCTCTCCCTGACCCCATTCCTCCTTCTGCCTCTCAAGACCACCGAGCGGCCTGGCCGCCACCATCGCTGCTCACCGCGCCACCGCCTCCCTTGCTTCCCCGACCAGCTCAAGAGCTCCACTGCTGCCTCCGCCTCCCCGGCCGGTCACACGCGATCGGGAGCCCTACATCGCCGCCCACGCCGTTTTCCCCATTCTCAGCCACCGAGGATCGCCGCCATGATTCCGCCGGCCTCCGACATCCCAGAGCTTGCCGAGCCGCTTCTACCGACTCCACGTGAGCTCCCGCCACCTTTCCCTCACCCTGCGGGCCTATTTTCACCGTAGCCGCTGATTCAAGAAGCCCGAAAGTTCCTCGCCACGCCATGGCGCTGCCAGGCTGGGCCACCTGCTTGCGCTCGAAAGCACGCCACCAAGTTCGCCGCCTCCTAGGAGCCCGCAGCGCCCTTCCGCTTTCTCCTCTAGTGCACCGCAGCATCGAGCCCGAGCTCGCCTGAGCTCCAAGGCTGCCGCCTAGGTCGCCGCCGCACCGATTCCGCCGCCTGAGCTCAACCCACTCCACCAAGAGCTTCGGCCGTCTCCCGCCTCCTAGATGCCCTCCGCATGTTATTTGGTCGCGGAGTGGCTAAACCACTTGCGCCACAGCGTTTCGCTGCTGCTGCTAAACGCCTAACCGATTTTGACTTTGACCACGGTGGGCCATGGTTGACCTCCGTTGAGCCTATGATGTGGGGCCACCCGTTAACTATTTAGGATTAGTTTTAATTAATTTTAGCTAAGCTTAATCACATCGACACGCTGGACCCATCGTCAGTTTGACCTTTACCATGTCCTGCTGACCATCGACGCCACATCGACGTCAGTCGACGCAGTAATTGATTTTCTGGATTTATTATAATTCAGGAAATTTCGTAAAATACCCCAAACTTCTAAAATTCATAGAAATTCAACCGTAGCTCGTAATGAAATAAGTTATATATGAAAATGATCAAAAAATATGAAGAATCTGTTTATGCCATGATCATGCATGTTTGAACAAGTTAACCTCACTGAATAGGATGAATCATGATTAGGTAATTTATGAAATAACATTTGAAGTTGGAATTTGTTCTTGTTTGAATTCCACTTCAATTAACTTGGCTAGATATTGCATTAGGTGAATTCAGTACCTTAACATGACATGTCATTCATGTGAATGTGCATTGCATTGATTGTGTTCTCTCTTGTTTGCCGGTAATTGTCCCCTCTCGGTAGACGACGTTCCGACGATTGTTCGATGACACGGATGAAGAATTATATTATCTTCGGAAGTGTCAGGCAAGCAAAACCCCCTTGTTCATTCCGATACAATCCCACTCTCTCGCTCCTGCTCTATTTTACTGCATTAGGACAACAACGACTCATGTGTTACTTGCTGCAAGTAGTTGAACCCCTTCATCCTCTCGTGATGACTGTCATTCCACAAGAATTAGATGAAACCCACTAGCATGAGTAGGAGTTGTTTGAGCCATGTTGTGCCTACTCATTTTGCTTGTTTGTCATGCTTGCTACTGCTTAGAGTTGAGTCAGGTCCGATTCATCGGGAATGAATTGGAATGGTGTGAACATGTCCCATCGTGTGAGCTAAGCATGTGAACACGATTTGGTAAAGGTAGTGTGAGAGGCCATGTAGGAGTACATGGTGGGTTGTCTCATTGCAGCCGCCCTCAGAACTGAGTTCTGTGTTTGTGATCCATGATACAGCTTATTACCACGCATTGGGCCCAAACCAATGGACCTTCTATTCTTGACCACCCTTGTCCTCATCCGGAGTTGCAAGTAGTTTCGTGTTTGTAGTATGTCGGGGCCGCACGCAACGCTGACCTTAGGGGTGGGTTGTGTTGCGGTAGACACCGTGGTCTGCAAACCGATTCGCCTGCTTGGTGTCTCAGAACCCTGCACACATCGCTCGGGCTGTATGGAAACCTCGCCGGATCTCATGGATGGAACCCAATAGGCGATAAACCCGACTAGGGACTTGAGTGTTTAGGTAGGCCGTGGCTGACACCCACGCTGGGCTTCCGCTGAAGGTTGCCGAGTACATGTCGTAAACGGCGGTAAGTGGTGAGAGCGTGTGAAGAAGTACACCCCTGCAGGTTAATATGATCTATTCAATAGCCATGTCCACGAAAAGGACTTCGGGTTGCCTATATCAGTTCATAGACAAGTGAAAGTGGATACTCTAAAATGCGCAAGATAAGCGTGAGTGCTATGGATGGCGCTTCGTCGAGGGAGACGGAGCGGGTCCATAGTGGTGTATTGTTATGGTGAATATGTGGACTCGTAGCGCCACCTCAAAAGAGTTACTTGCAAAATGTAGTATAGGATAGCCACCGAGTCAAAGCTGGCTTGCTGCAGTCAAACTCCACCACCCCTTTTTGATAATGATGCATATGTAGTTAGTTCTGATAAGTCTTGCTGAGTACAATTGTACTCACGCTTGCTTATTTTATGTTTTGCAGAGAGACGCTGGCCTCGCTAGTAGTTATGCGTGGCCTTCGACGCTTAGCTTGTTACCTCAGCTACGATCTTGTGCCCTCGGCAGATCTGGTAGATAGTCGGCTTCTCAGCCTTTTTCATTTATAGTTGTTGTACTCGATATGTTTAGCTTCCGCTTGTGCTTTGACTTGTATGTTTCGAAAAGTTGGGTCATGAGACCCATGTTTGTAATATCTCGCCCTGAGCCTAATGAATTAATACTTTGAGTCGAGAGTTATGTTGTGATGCCATGTTGTATTTACACATATTGAGCATATTGTGTGTATGTTTGAAATGCTTGGTATGTGGGATCCGCAATCTAGTTGTTTATCCTTGGCAGCCTCTCTTATGGGGAAATGTAGTCTAGTGCTTCGAGCGATAGTAGTCCGCCACAGCCTGCTTCACCGGAGTCCTCGCTAGCCCAAAGACTACTGCATGGACACTTGATCGTCGGGCATGTGTTTCACTTGCTCTTATGTCTGTTCCTTCGGGAAATGTCACGCGGTGTTATTCGAGTCCTACCTAGCCTGCTACAGCCCGGATACCGGAGTCCTGTTAGCCCACATACAGCCCGAATTTATACGCTGATGACCGACATGCTCGATGTGATTCATGTATGCCTCGTCTCATAGGTTAGCGCCGCTGGGTTCACGACTAGCCATGTCACCGGTTCTTTGTCATGTGGATGCTAGCGACACTATCATATACGTGAGCCAAAAGGCTTAAACGGTCCCGGCCATGGTAAGGCGACACCTGGGGAATACCGCATGCGGAGGCCGCAAAGTGATATGAGGTGTTACCGCCAGGTCGATGTGACTTGGAATCGGGTCCGACACCACCGCCACACTTACTTGGCCAAGTTATGGGCGAACGGTTCACTGGGAGCCCAAAGGCACGCACCGACGCCAAGGTGGAAATGGAGGTGACAAGCAGCAAGGATCCCGGCGACGCCGACGCAAGCAGGAGCTGACCTTTCTGATAGCTCCGCCTAAGCTGCCGGGCTGGGCTAAGCTTGTGTCCTCCACATTCAGATTGACAAGCTCACGCCCTAAATGTTTCGACAAAGGCCTTCTGTTTATCTTAGTAATATGCTAATATAGGGATTACCTTGGTCTACTTTAGCTTAAGAAATGGTGGGTTTTGGTCGCGATGCAGCAATTACTTTGACATCGTGTCAGTAATTTCCAACAATGAACGGATATTTTGTGTCTATTGGATATAAAGTTCCTTTGGTAAGAAGTACTACTTGTCATCTAAATGGATAAAAGGAGATGTATGTAGACGTATTTTAGTTCTAGATACGCCCTTTTTATCCATTTTGATGACAAGCACTCCTCCTGCTCCACAATACATGCCTTCCATTTGTCAAAATATAGATGTATCTAGACATGTTTTAGTATATAGGTACATCCATGATAGAGCCAATCGGATGGTTGAGAACACTACAATTCAGAGCTACAGATGCGTGTGTGACTCCTGATGCAGAGGTCGGGGTCATCATCCTCCTTTCGAGAAAAAACAGATGCGGTGTGAGAGGACGAGTGCAAGGCACCTCTTCTCTTCCTGTATAACGCACTACTAAACTCAGAGTACAAGTTTTGTGGGTGGCACGATGGTGCGCATGAGAAGTCCCGAGAGATAGGTTTAATGCGCTGAAAAAGGACTAGCCTAGAGCTCACCACGCTGGTATTCCTGTCGAACACCCCATTAACCGTAAGATATGTATACGACGGTGCCAGTTATTGCACGTACACAGCAGTACACCCTCCTTTCCGTTTTATGGTGAGTGGTGGAATATTTTTTGTAGTTTGCAAAAGCACCTAATTAATGCTCTTGTTTTTCTCAAAAAATTATGTTTATCAATGCATTAATTGCAATGCATGCATGCATAAAGTACATGCACTGGTCAAGTTTCTCTTAATACTTGCATGCAATGATTTAATGCACCTTGAATCTGAACATGTGTTGGGGAACAACCAAATTGAGCCTTATAAAATGGAAAAACTAAAATTTTGAGATAAGCCCTATAAACCGAAAGGAGGAGTAGAAAAGAAGTACTCCATCCGAATAGTGCCGCACTTCAAACTAGAACTATAAATAAATTTTGAGCTTAAGTGCCTCGTCACATTCCAAATTACTCCATGCTATATTTAATTGCAAACCTGTTCACACCAATCACAACCTAAACGGTTTCCCACTTAGGAGCGATTAGTACCACGCTATATTGAATTCCAAACCTGTTCACACCTATCACAACCTAAATGGTTTCCCACTTAGGAGCGTGATAGTACTCGGTTATAAACACTAGTATGCCAAGATGATCGCACATTCCTCCTCAACTCCTCATCCAAAAAAAATCCTCATCCACAAAACAAACAAGTCATTCAGCATCCTTCCTTGCGCTCCGCCATGGCCAGCATGAGTTCTGGGTCGAGAGATTGCCACCAGGAGAGGCGAGCATGGAAGCGAAGCACGAGAGATGTCCCGCCGCATGCGAGAGCAGCCGACATGTCCTGCCGCCTCGAAGTAGCAGCACAGAGGTCCCGCTGCACCGGCAAAGCACGGAGGTCCCGCCACGCTGATGCGCAGATTAGTCCGGCCGCCGCTGAAGAAGCAGAGATGTCCCGCGCGGCACGAATGCAGAAGATGTCTGCCAGCGCTGCGCGGCCTAGGAAAATTTCTCGCGGGTAGGCGACGACTGTTACAGGCGCATGCATGCGATCGTCCATAGCCGATGGATCAGATTCCCGGCTTGGCGAGGTTGCAGGACAACGGAAAGCCTCGCTTGAATAGGCTACCAACGCCATCCGACAACTAAGGGAGGGCAATGAGAGGCTCCGGCCAAGCGCCACCTGCCGAGGGAGAAGATCGTCCAAGTGCGTATCAGCGAGGAGACCAGGTCCTTGTTGAAGAGGACCGCGCCATCGCCAAGAAACTTATGGACGAGAATGACATGCTCCGCAACGAGCGCCAAAGGCTGGTGGAGGAATCTGGATGTTCTCAAGAAGCATCTTGAGGACACGAAGAGCTCATCGCCGTCATGGAGACTAGTTCCCGCGCCTGCAAAGAACGATCAAGAAAGTAGAGATCAGCGAGCCGATCCTTGTCTTCCTTCTTCTTTGCCCTTGTGTATTTCGGGCATAGCCGCATGTGGCTTTTTTAATTATCTTTCTAATTATGTAAGACAATTAATCGCCCTTATCTTTTGTGGAAGATCAATGTTATGAGGCTGAATGAAGAAAACTCTTGTCGTATGCATTCTCGGCGTTGTTGTTCTTCTAGTTGTCTGCTGGGCTTCCTTCAGTTTCATGGTTTCTTTTGATGTAATAATCGGTTTAGGATGTGGATTGTGTCGCGGTTGTGAAATTTTGGGTTCTAGCACGGATGTTTGGCCTTTGTTGGCCTCTTGGGATGTTGTGATTTCATTTTGATTCTCCGTCATAATGTAAGACGCTTTTGACACTATACTAGTGTCAAACAGCCTTATATTATGGGACTGAGGGAGTAGCTTTTAGTCCTTCATGTTAGGCTGAGTTGTGCTAAACTTCTTGTGAATTGTGGTGGTTTTCAGTAATGAAAATCGGAAGGGCAAGCCCTTCTTTGATAAAAAATCGTCCTTATATATTCATCAGTCTTGCTATAAGTCGCAGAGATGCTATATAGGTCCATCGGATCTACATCAAGATCCGTGCTTTCAGATTTTCTTTTTTCTCTTAAATCTCAGTCGAGTGAGACATAGCCACGCCATTAAACAGAGGCTCGGCGCCATTAATGGAGACCTTGGGAGAGAGGTGGACGGCAGATGGAGGTCAAAGGGCTCTCCCCGATAAGCACGCCAGGGTCTGATCGCACGCCTCGTGACTCAAATAGCTACCTGCACGGCGCCCTAGCTAATAAAAATGGGGACGCGTATGCACGTAAATGGTACTTGTAAGTAGAACGCCCACGGTTTCAATAATACTTGTGTTTCCGATTGTAACGTGACAACACTTGTTCCAAAATGACTTTGTTGATTGTTAATGTGTGCGCCTTCGCAAATCGGACTGCAAATTTACCACAGCATGTCGGTGCCATGTCATGGCACCAAGCCAAGTTTCATTATTTTCATGCGTGTTTTGGATTTACAGGAATTAAAAAACTAAGTTCAATGTCTCCAACCCAGCCACGACGCCCAGAATTTTGAATTTCATTCCCATTTCTTGCATGGAACCTAGAAAGTTACCCGAGGACACACATATGATATTTCAACCAACTTTGGTGCACTGGAACATGTGCTTGTATTTCAAATTTGAATTATGCACACAAAGGTGACACGTTCCCTCCCAGAACCACGAGCCTTCTTGAGAGAAGTCCGATTTGCAAGAAGCTTATACCAAAATTTGTTCCTATTCGCCAATTTTTTTACCACGGCATGGTACTACCATGACATGACACCATGCCAAGTTTCATGATTTTAAAACCAAGTTTTCAATGTTCTCTAATCGAGCCACGATGCCCAGATGTTTGAATCTTATTATCATTTTTGCATGGGAGTAAAATTCACCCGAGGACACAAATGTGATTTTTCAACCAACTTTGGTGCACGGAGCACGTTCTGTAGTTCAAATTTGAATTATGCACATTAAATGACCAAAACTCAATTAATGTGTAAATAAGGCCAAACAAAGCGGAATAATTCCAAAATTTAACAGGCACTCATGTAGTTCTATGTTGCCTTTGTAAATAAACTCAAGGGGACAACGATATCGCTTCAAGACTCAAAGGTGACACGCCCTCTCGTAACCACGAGCCTTCTTGAGAGAAGCTTCGATTTGCAAGAAGCTTATACCAAAATCTATTCCTATTCGCCATTTTTACCACAACATGGTAGTACCATGACATGACATCCATGCCAAGTTTCATGATTTTCAGACGTGTTTTGATTTACAAGAATTTTAAAACCAAGTTTCTCAATGTTCTCGCCGAGCCACGATGCCCAGATGTTTTAATTTTATTCTCATTTCTTGCATGGGACCTAGAAATTCACCCGAGGACACAAATGTGATTTTTCAACCAACTTTGGTGCACGAGAGCATGTGCTTGTAGTTCAAATTTGACTTATGCACATTAAATGACCGAAACTCAATTAATGTATAAAAACGACAAACAAACCCGAATAATTCCAAAATTTAACATGGCACTAATGTAGTTCTATGTTGCCTTTGTTAAGAAACTCAAGGGGGGGGCAGCGATATCGCTTCACACTCAAAGGTGGCATCGCCCTCTTAGAACCACGAGCTTCCAAATCGCCCAATTTTTACCACAACATGTTAGTGCCATGACATGACACCATGCCAAGTTTCATGATTTCCAACCGAGTTTTGGATTTACATGAATTTAAAATCTAAGTTTCTCGATGTTCTCGCAGAGTCATGACGCCAGATGTTTGAATTTCATTCTCATTTCTTCCATGGGACCTAGAAATTCAACCAAGGACACACATGTGATTTTTCAACCCACTTTGGTGCACCGAGCATGTGCATGCAATTCATATTTAGATTATGCACATTAAAAGTCCAGAAACTCAATTAATGTATAAAAGGCCAAATGAACCCGAAATAATTCCAAAATTTAACAGGCACTCATATAGTTCTATGTTGCCTCAGAAATAAAATCAGGGGAGGCAGCGATATCGCTTCACACACAAAGGTGACACGCTCCTCTTGGAACCACGAGGCTTGTTGAGAGAATCTCCGGTTTTGCAAGAGGCTTATACCAAAACTTGTCCCAATTCAGCCAAAAATTATAATGTATGAAAACAGGGTTTAGATTATCCCTAACATCTCGCTACCTAGACCAATAATGTACTATGATTTGAATTCAACATAAAATGGATACAAATATTTGAATTGGAGAGCGATGGTACATGTAGTTCATAGTGAAATATGATTACTGCTATATGCATGTCTTTTTGTTATCAAGATAATATTTAAATTATTGTATAACTTGACAACAATCGATTCAAATAAGGAAAATTGATTCAAATTTAGTCCATATGGTAGACGACAATATATATGTTCACATGGTGGAGTAAAATGTTCATTTATGATGGAAGATCAAAATGTACGACTACATCAGTTATAAACCGCAAGGTCACCTAATGATATATTCAAAAATTGAAATTCGAGATCATGGCATCTGAATCATATAAAAGGGACATTACTCTTTCTTTGGTGGGAATTGATTTGTTTTTTGTTGTTGTTGAGGGAAGTGCGAATCGATTTGGTACTGTGCAGGGTAATCTTGTTCTCCCGATTTTTTTTACATTTTTCTTGTAGTTTTTTCAATGGCATCTATAGCAATATAGTAAAAGGGGACATGACTCTCTTGTGTCTTGTATGATTTTTTTACACGTTAAGTTTGTTCTGCCGAACAAGGAATCCGCACCTTGTTATCCCGAAATTTTCAAGCTCGAGTATCTTTTGTCTCACCTGCTTTGAAACTCCCGCTTCTTCAACTCCGCCGCCACCTTTGTTATCCCGAATTTGACGCTGCCAGAACTCCCTCCTCATCCAAATCGCCCCCGCAGCCCAGACATCGAAATCCCCTTCTACCCTCACCGAAATGAAGCTCCACGTCGCGTGTCAAACCGTGGGGTACGCTGTAACTTACCCTACATTTCGGACAAGCGCGCCCTAAGCTTGGCTCCTCCCCTTCGCCCCCCCTCCCATTCGCATAACCGAGGCCGCCAAAACCCGCGAAACCCCACGCCTCCGCCGGCCTCCCGACCGCCGCCAGCCGAGACTCTTCCTCGACCACGCCGCCCACCGCAACAGCTCGCCGCCCTCATCCACCGCACCGATGAGGATCCGTTGTCGATCTCGCTGTCCCGCCGGATCAGCCGCCTGCCCTCCACCTCCAAGGAGCTGCCCGAACATTCGCCTCGCCTATCGCGCCACCTCAATCCCCACAGCCGCCGCCTTGACCTGCCCCACCGAACCGCAGCACCTCACCAATTCCTCCGATGAAGCCGAGGCCAACTCGGCGCCACCAAGGAGGTTCTGCACTCACCGCTGCATTTTATCTTTTATTCGATCTCACGGGCTGCCGGTGCTCGATAATCGAGCAGACATGGCGCTCTCCATCGACGGCGCCGAGCCGCCACATCATCCACGGCGCCTCTCCCCATGTCGTTGCTTCCTCGGCGGCGATTTCCACAACGGCACTAGCTGCAGCTGCTCCGCTCGCTGCGCGCGCTGCTCGTTTGCCGCTTGGTCGCACTGCTGCACTGCCTCCTCGCTGCTCGTGTTGTTGCTCTGCGCTTGCTCTCGCTAGGTTGTTGCTGCTGTTGCACGACCTCCGCAGCTACAGGAGTTGCTGCTTTAGCACTCGTCGCGGTGCTATCGCATCGACTTGCTCTCCGCTAGTGTGTTCCTGCCAAGCGCCCGCTGATTTAGATCATCGCTTCTTCGCTACTAGTGCTCGAACGCCCTAAACATCTATTGCAATGCTCACATTAGTTCAATCAGTTTTGACAGAAAATTCAGTTTCGATGTGAAGTTCATTTTCTTCGCTAAGTTTAGAGGAACAGTACTTACAAAGATCCGTCGGAGCGCCGTGGCGCTGCTGATGCTTACATCTAGCACTTTTTGGTGATGTATTTTACATCATCTATTGCAGATGATATTAGGGTCCCACTTCAGATTAAAGTTCTCGTCTTGTCATGCTTCATCCTCGCCATCAGACACCTTAGCGGAGCTGCTCCAACGACGAACCGTCCATCACAATGAGCAAGACCTCGGCGGCATTTCCAAAGGCCTCGGATCTTCTTCCCCGCCCCGATAAACCACACCAAAGATCATCACCATCCTCCACGTCCAACCCAATGATGCCGAGGTCCACAAGGCTATGCCAAAGAGGTTGTACACTCGCCGCATCACTTTGTTTCTCCATTCCTCTATTCTTCCAATTCATGTGAGCCAAACACCTGTGTTGACTGAAATCCTATGTTTCCAAATGCTCTGTTTTGCACGTGCATTCCTATCCTATTCCTGTGTTTTTCCCTGTCCCTGCGCTTATAGAATCCTCCAATTCTAAGGAGCCCTTACAGATTTACTTCATTTTCAGATTACGCCAAAGAAAACTCAGTGTTATGTCCTGCTCCTGCCGTGCCGCCATCCACCCCACCGAGGTGCACCATCGATGTAAGCTGCTCATCGCGCAGTAGATCCCCCGCAGACTTTCTTTCGCATCAGATCATCTTCCCCTGCTGTCGGCAGCCACGCCTAACTGCATTACCATCATCGATCGAGCAGATGAACCCGAGGACTACATAGCCCTAAGAGAGGTCGCAGTCTTTCGTGTTTGCTTACGTTATACATCGTTATTATTACCGCTACTTTATCGCTCAATCTTGAGTTTTGAATTGCCCATGGGTCTCATATCGAGCCAAAGAACTAATAGTATCTCGCTACTATCCGTTCATCCGGGTCTTCTATGTGGTTCATGTTGGGTGGGCAACAAACAATAGATGATCCATTGTCTATCTTTTTAAACCAAGCTATAATCTACCGCTATCATTAGTTTTGGATCCATCCACTGCTTGCTACCATCAGTCTTGATTTTTGCATGCACCCTTAGGCCTTACAAAATCTAACTATTTTTTTATTATGCATGTCGATATTGTACACAATCGCATCAACATGTAGAGAAAAGAGAAGACCGCTATGCGAATATAATGTCATGCAGACGCTGCTCCATGGTGGGCTAAGTGCCCCCTCTCCTGCATTTCCAGATTGTATTCCAGAGGAAGATAACTATTCGATGGAGATTCGTATGAGCCGACCATGCCTGCTACCACCGAGGTGTTTGCTCTAACCTCGCATCCCGATGTTGGTCATATCATGCATATGGCGCCTTGCATTGCTTACATTATACATCTTATATGTCATCAGCTTAGTTTAGATTTGCTTTGTGTGAATGCCACCTGTTTGGTTTTATATCATATTCATTATTCCTAAATATTTATCTTTTAGAGATTTCAACAAGTGACTACATACGGAACAAAATGAGTGAATCTACACTCTAAAATATGTCTATATACATCCGTATGTGGTAGTCCATTTGAAATCTCTAAAAGACAAATATTTAGGAACGGAGGGAGTATATGGGAATTATGCAATGCCATCTTCTTTAGCCGTGCATCATATACGTGAATCATGCAATGCCATCCTGTTTAGCTAGTCATCGATATGTGAATTGTATCATGCCTATTTTTTTTCCATAATGTATTCCATTTGTCAACAATGTTTATACATTCATCTACTCTTCATGTGCATCAGCCATTTGAGTCGGTCATGGGAAAATCTGAGGAAAACAAGGTCTTCCGAGCAACAAGCTACCCGTCGATGCAGATTTTTATTGGTTACGTATAGCTCCTCAGAGGAGGATTCAGAGAGATGACCAACAGCACCCCGAGGTGCATGCTCTAACTTGGCTGGGTTATATTGCTCATATCATGCATATGGTGTCTTGCATTGCCATGCCATCCGCTTAGATTAGACATGCTTTGTGTGAATGCCTCTTGTTTGCTTTCTATATCGATATGTGAATTATGCAATGCCATGTTTTTCAGCCGCTATCATATATGTGAATTATGCACCGCCATGGAGCCGCATCATATATGTGAATTATCTCATGCCATCTTTTTTTCATTACATATTCCATTTGTCGACAATTTGTGTATATTGAACTACTCTTCATGTGTATCAGCCATTTGAGCCGGTTATGGAAAAATCTGGAGGAAAACAAGGTCTTCATAGCAGTGCAATGGTACCTGCTGAAGCATATATCTCGATGGTTACAGGAGCTCCTCAGAGGAGGATTCGAGAGATGATGACCAGTCCTATATCCCACCCGAGGTGTATGCTCTAAGTTGCAATGTTTATATTTTCATATGATGCATATGGTGTCTTGCATTGCTTAGTTTAGACATCATATGCAATATTGAATTCTATCTCGCTTAGTTTAGAGATCATACATGCGAAAAGCAAATGCTTAGTATATGAATCAATTATGTCAATTATATCATGCCATCCTGTATACTTAGACAACATGTATGTGAATTATTTCATCCCAACCTATTTTAGAAAGACATCATATAGTTTTGTCATGTCATCCTGCTTAGGTACTCATCATATGTTGAATTATGCCATTATATCCTGTTAAGTTATCCATCATATATCTGAAATCTGTGTCATGCTATCCTGTTTAGTTAGGCATCATATATGTGAAATTGTGTCATGTTGTCCTATTTGGTTAGACAACATATATGTGAATTACCACATTTGTCTATCATACAATGTCTCAGACGCTCAATTTCTTTTCTTGTTTATCAGCCATTTGAATTGGAGGGGTGATGGCAGATCTAAGAGAGCAAAACCCATTCTTCACAAAAGACAAGTATACCCGTCGATGCAGATAGAACCATGGTTGTACTGCCCACAAACTAGCCCCACCACACATAATCGAGACTCTTCCAGATTGCACACTTACACCGCTAAGCGAGAACCAGCTACAACCCATCTAACCGCAACCCTAGCGGATAGTAACCCACTTATAGTTGACAAAGCACCATGTCCACCACAGTAGTACCCCACACGAAAGCAGCTTTGTAAGCTACTCAAGGCCCAAAGCACTAAGACCACCACAGCTAACCCAAACTCCACGCTTAAAGTAGAAGAGCAACTGTTCTCGTGTCGATTCCGTAGCTATGGTCCATACTCCTTTGTCGTTGCATCACCAGATTTACTCATACCAACTACTTTCAATTTGAAGGATCCAATTGAAACTCCAATGGCGCAAATGTATGTTTTAAACCTATTTCTTTAACTGGATTGTTGTTCTAACTTCTTGCTCTATGTTGATTTCAGTTTGTTGTATAAACAGTTATGTTCTCATGTGATGCACATTACAAGTGCTGCCAATGCTGTGTAGTTTCTCACACTTATATTCTGTCTATGTTGTTGTGTCTTAAAAATATATGAGTTGAACTATGTCTCTATCTTGATTAGGGAACATAAACTAGAATGATATGGACAATACAAAGGACCATAGTACATAGATATATGTTTTTTCATGTTGTTATCCTGTCCACCTTACTATCGAACCGTTTACCAAAATGAGATTGGTATACTACAAGCTAAACCTGTGATGTGTCTGCTTGTTTCTCTTGTAGTATGCAAACAGAATATTGGAGAAGAGCACCACACTATGCAATGGTAGAGAAAGTAATGCAGATAAGGTTCAAGATAGTGAGACAACCATGTTGGTCTCCAAGAAAGGTGATAAAATGATCTTGTAGACAAGTGAGAAAACCCCACACCATGCGCTGATGTAGTGTTCGAAGTTATCGCCAAGATCACCGCACAAGCTCTTCGAACTCGCTGCCTGAATCACTTCGCTTCTTCAGCCTCACCACAAGCTGAAAGGCATCAGTCACCAGTTAAGGCAAGAAGTCAAGGACCGAGGAAGTCCCCGCAGAATTCGGGACATGCATTTTCTGTGCAATGAAAGCTACTGGAGGATTTAAGCGCCAAACAAGAGAAAGTTAATAAGCTTGCTAAGCATCTTGCCAAAGATTATGGGTACCTGTGATATTGTTTCTGAACTCTTCTAAAGTGGTTTCAGTTCGACTTGTTTTGCTGCATGCTTATATGTTGTTTGTTCCCTATATTTGCACCGGTGGTGAACTTTGATGCCCAAAGGAATGTAATATGTAATAGTCGTGATAGCCTAGCATAAGTTGCTTGCTTATTTATTTCCTTGTTGTCTTGTTTATTTGTTTGCTTGTAGTCGTGCAGTTCTTTTTCCGCTGTTTGCTAGTGGCTGCAATAACCTATTTTTTAAAACTATGCCAACATAACCATGGGCTAATATTTACTATAGTGACACTAGGCCTCCTACGGCCGAGAAACAAGGCCTTCTACGGGTCAGAGAAACAAGAGGCCTTCTACGGGCCATAGAAACATTGGGCCTTCTACGGGCCATAGAAACAATGGGCCTTCTACGGGTCAGATCATCAATGGGCCTTATACGGGTCAGATGATCGACACAAACATGGGCCAATAATAGTCAGATTATGGCCGTAAACGGCTAGAGTTGGAATCGTCCGCTCATGGCTGACCATAACAGGCCATCGTTAATAGGCCGTATTTGATGATGCTATGAAAACGCCCAATGTGTTAACGGACCACAAACGGGCCGATCAGAACCACGGGCTGAATTTGGCCCACAAGCGTAAAATGACAGAATGGGCCGTAAGTAAACGAATGCTCAAATGAGCCCAAGAATAAATGGGATCCGAGAAGGCCGAAGATAACATGGGCTGAAACGCCCAATCAATAACGGCCCTTAATGGGTATAAAGTGATACACCGCTCATTACGGGCCGCCACCACAAGCCATTAATGGGTCTAAAGTGATACACTATTCATTGCGGGCCGCTTCACCACGGGCCGTTAATAGGCCAAGAGTTACATAGGGCCTCATATGGGCCGAAGACGCCATGGGCCATACATGGGCCGGCGAAAACGGGCTTGAATCATATTGATGGCCCGATGACGCCATCGGGCCTAATTCGGATAGGGCGAACGGGCCTTGGGTTAGCAGGTCAAATGGGCTATATGCGAACAGGCCGCTAACAAGCTTTCCATGGCCGCCCGCCACCTTGACCAAGTCAAACGGGTCGGCCTTTTCACAGGAATGGGCCTCATGGTCGTGCCACGGTCGACGATCATAGGCGCCTTCATTCCAATGAGTGGATGACATCTGTCCCAACAACGAGCCGACACGTTTCTCCACCAAATGATGATTTTACATGTGGAAAATTCCATTGGTCGGGCTGTTAACGGGTTATCGGATCCAAAACCCGACCCGATAGCTTAACGGTGTTCCGTTACGGATGCCACGGTCGTCACCCTTGACGAAAGCACTTCGTGACGCTGCGATTTATCGTCATGGAAGTGGACACTTCCATGATGATAATTTTGGTAATGTCATGGAACACTTCTACGACAAAGACGTATGACTATCTTGATTCTGTCATAAATTTGTCATGGATGTACATGCATGACAAAAACGCGACTCCATCGTGACAAACATGTATCATCACGGAAGTGTATTTTTTTGTAGTGAAAGGTGATTCCTGGAGTAGAGGCCTGTTGTATGGGCTCTATACCATTGAAGTGGTCTCGGATCTCCGGATAACTTCCGGTTTAAGAGTTAATCTTCGATATCGCCCTTTCCGTAGTGGTTACCATGCACCGCCGGATGAACCGTGATTCGCTAGATTCAATGCGGTACCACACTACGCATACCTCAAGCTCAAAATGCTAGGACCACGCTGGTCATAATAAAGTGAACGGAAATACGGACCGCCTTCTTCAATGTAAGAACATACCGCAGCCCTCGTGGCGGAAGTACAATGCGGCCTCCTCCGACAAACCAATCCAGCACCGCCAAGAGAGTCCTGAACACCTCCGCAACAGATCATCATGCACGCCAAGAGCGCGATTAGCAGTCCGGCCTCCGCTTAAGCCCCATCCAAGCAGCATTCGTGCCACGCTGCATACAATTACGCACTCAAGATACCGTGGAGTAGGCAGAGGCGCAACAATGACTCACCAAGCAAGGCGGATAACCGCCACATACCTTCATAACATGTCCTTCTTCTTTTCGTGATGTTGCTTTTAGAGCAGCCTCTTCGTAAGAGTCGGATTGTCTGACTTGCATAGGAGAGAAAACCAAGGAGGCAACAGCTTCACAAGACATAAGGAAACACCCAGTGAAATCTATTTACGATCGTTATACCTGTTTTGTATATCCATACGCTGCCTACCTCCTGATAGGACATGTTAAATAGTCCTATTTATCTCCGCTTAATGCATTCATTATAAACATACGCTAAACGTATTTTCATCAATGGAGATTATATATAGCATTAGCTCATTATTGTTATTTGATCATTTTTCTTATAAATGTTTCTTTGATATTGCATCCAGACACTTTGGTACGGTCCGCTTGCCGTGGGCTTCCTATGGTGCCCTGCTCTACGGCAACTAAAGTCCTAACACTTTAAATAGTGCGGCACCTCAACTTATAGCACTATATGCATCAGCTCCGATCATGTCTTGGGTTCATCAAGGTTAGCCTGCCCCTTGTTTTGTTACCTTATGTTCCGCTATATCGGCTAAGGTAGCGCAGGAGAACTATCGTGATTGTGTCCTGTTCTTCCTGGACGCAGCACTCAAGAGAGAAAGCCGAAAACTGACCGCATGATGTGGCGAGAGCTGGTCGCTGTTCGAGAGGTCTTAAAATCCTTAAAGATTTTCCACCTTAGGCGATAAATCGGCTTCGTCCGATCTAGGCGATATAGCGCCTCAATTCAGCCTTCCGGATTCTAGGGCTTCACCGAAATTTAAAATTGTAGACTTCTATGGCTAAGGAAAGTTATAAAGTCGTAATAGTCCGATTGCCTTTGTTCGCCGCTACCGATACCTCCTTAAGGGACCAAACATTTGATAAAGAGTATCCGGTTTTTCCAGAACACCCCGCACTAGTTGCGTATGGAAGGAAGCCGACGACCGCCTACTTTCAAGATTCTATAAACAGCCGCATGTAAGGTAATATTTAAATCAAACAGGCTACATAGCACAAGTAACTTCGCCTTTAAATTACAACAGCGCCGAGGTACATTTAGTCAACGATCTTGTCCTTGGAACACCTCATCGCCACGAGACGAGCACCTTCATAACGCCATCATAATAGTTCTTGGATGGCGATGTTCTTGCCCTCCGGCAGACCATTCTTCACCAAATTTTCTCCGCATCCAGCTTGCCCCAATGCACCTTCACAGCAGGCAAAGTCTGGCGGGCACCCTCGATGCAAACGGATCGCTGATTGCTTCAAGCCACGGATGTGCATTCACCATCCGCTTGATCAAGCCAAGTAGCTAGTGGGCAGGGGCTCACTGTGCCACATCCGGACTATGAACTCTTTCATAGCCACTTCGCCGACCAGGAGTTCGACCAACCGCTTCAGCTTGGTCACCAGAGGTGTTGGGTGTTCGCCCAGCATACCGGGACCGTAACAGCTTCTCCATTGAGCTCCCTCTTGGGCACGGTAGAACTCCGCTGCATCCGATATGTTGCGGAAGATCTGCGAATGCCCCTCGAGAGCTCCAATTCGAGTAAGTAAAAGAAACGCCTCCACATGTTTGCTTTTGCACAAAGAATTTCTTACCCGCCGCTATCTTTTGGCCTCCTGATCTCCCTGTCGCTTCTTTCTCGGCTTCAGCCTTGGCGCCTTTCATACTCACAAGGGCTTTCGCAAGATCGGCCTCTTTCGCCTTCGTGATCATGCTCCACGGACTCGAACTTCTTGCCGAGGTCCCGGAGCTCTTGCTGCACCGCCCACTCTAGCACTTCGCTCAAGCCTCTCGCATTCCAAGGCCGCCTTTGTCTTCGGCCTCGATAGCGCTTTTCTTCAGTGGACGCCACTTTGGCGGTGGACCCCATTACACCACGACGCTTGTCCGCCATACTAAACAATTTTATCTATCTTTACATACATAAGAGTGAGAATCACTACCTTTGCTCTCTTCGAGCCACCTTCGTGAGGTCGAAGCTTCCCCTCGCGCCTCCCAGTCCCGCTTAGTTCGAAACCTCGGCAGCGGGCAGTAGCGGCAAGCAGCATGGCCTGCTTATTCACATAAACACTTATTAGACTTCGCAGATTATAATTGACCTCCGCTTGGCCTTTCTTTCCTAACACCAAACAGAGTATCGGGGTACTACCTATCCGTGGTAATTTCACACATTTTATTACTTATCTCAAGCCCGTCAGAGGCTTGTGCAGTAAAGCTTTAAGTTAGTCCGCCATGACAGAATCCTTTCAATCACCGTGACTCATAAGAGTACGGTGTTCACATCTATGGAAGCACTCAAGCGCTTCCACTGCACTATCCGGCGCCATTGATGCGACGGAAGTCTCGGCACGGGCACCCCGCCTCCCTAACGAGGGGCTGCTCACTAAGTCCGGAACCGCCGAGGGTTCCGGAGCAGTGTTCGGTCGAGAGTCCGCCTTGTTGCGGCTCTCATCGACGCGATCCGCGGGGATCTTGAACCCCGCATGTCCGACATCTGAAACTCCGCCTTGGGGCGCTCTGTGGTCACCTCCCCTCGGGAACCTTCGGGACAACACCTCCGTGTCATTAGCAGGTTGAGGAGTGGTGGCCATCGGGAGCGAGTTCATCTATGAAGCGCTCAGAGACCCATCCGAGGATGACACCTCCAGATGAGCCCGGGCCAGACTGCATATATGTTCGGCGTTATTAAAAACTATGAAGTAAAATCACGTAGAGTGCGGACACTTATGATCGTGTTAGGGCTTCCTCGGCAGCCACCCTTCCTCGCTATGAGCGCCGTGGTGGAGTAGTCCTAAGGGACGCTTTTCCTTCTTGGGCGCCCCAACCTCCCTCCGTGGTGGCTTTCTCTTTTCTCCTCCCCAAGGCGAGGAGGTAGAGTTTCTGCTTCCCCGCCTCGCTGGATGACCTGTTTCGTCACATCGGACGACGGGTATGACGGCCTTGCCGAGGGCCTCTCCTGCCCCACGGCCCGCCTCGGCCCTCTCATCCTTTCCTGATGGGGCGGCTTTTTCCTTCTTCCTCCTCTTTGGGGAGGAGGCGCCGTCAGTTTTCAAACGAGGTTTCCGCAGACGCCTTACGCCGAGACCCTTCCGCCCCCGGATCAAGATTCTATTAAGAGATCATCACCGGATCTTCCGGCAACGGAGCCGGATACCAATCTGCTCATTGCTCCACATAGTCCTCGATCAAATATACACAAATACTTAAGACTCCCCAGGAATATATTGGGAAAACCGAACCGTGGTAGTCCCAAACTCACCGAACGCTGCAAGGCCATGTGAAGTCCGCGGGTCCTCGGATGTGGGAGGAGGTACTTGGAGGCCTTAAACAACTCCTTCCACGCTGCCTTTGTGCTTCATGCCATAGAGCCTCTAAAGCGCCTGGTGTTCGGCCGACGAACTCCCACAGATTGAATGCCCGCTTTTGGCATGGCAGTAATCCGCTAACAAGCATGACCGGATCACGCTGACAAGCTTAATGTTCTTGTCCTTCATGCTCTTGATGCAGGTTTGGAGTCCGTCAACTCAGAGGTTCTCCCCAAGTCAGCCCTTCCTTTCCTGTGAGGTGAGCCGATGGGGCTCCGGATCGAACTCGGGGTCAGCCGCTTACGCCGCGCTGCTCGGGTGATGTAGAACCACCCCGATTGCCACCCTTTTACGGTCTCCGCAGGAGTCGCCCAGCCAGTGGACGTTAGGGCATCTTGCCCACCATGGCCCCTCCAAGATCGCTTGTCGGTCACCAGACAATCTTCTTGCTTCACGCAGAAGATTTGCAGCCATAGGTCAAGTGAGGCCAGATGCGGAGGAAAGCTTTCGACACGATTTATGAACGCCGAGATGTTGAGGATTTAAATTGGGCTAGATCGTGGAAATTCTAGCCCGTAGTAGAACTTGAGCCCATGGACTAAGGGGTGAAGTGGAAACCCCACCACTAACAAAGTGGGCGATTTAACACGACCTCTCGTGGGGTCCCGGGTCGGAATGACCTACCCGGCCCAAAGAGTCGGTGCGCTTATGTCTCATGCGCCAAGTATCCACCACCAAGATTTGTGATATGCTTCTCCTGACGGTGGAAGCCACCCACTTGCCTCCTGCTCCGACATGTTTAGCTGCAAGGAGAAGACTTGGGCTTGGGCAATCGGAGCTCGAGGGGCAAGAGGGCAAAGGAGGAAGAAGGCGGGTAAGAATGGGGAAATCTTATCCCTTTATAGAGGCGACGAAAGCGGTGCGCCCTCACTTGTTCGCTGGGAATCGCTTGTTTCCCAAGCGCCATTATTGATGATGTGGTGAGATTACCTGCATCTGTATTGATGAGAATCCCGTGATAAGGGGACACGATCTCGCTGACAAGACGCGTCAAAGAAACCGCCGCGATATGCGCCGGGTTGGTTGTGGGAAAACGGTTTGAATAATGACCCGATCGTAATGACACGCCGGTTGCCTAAAAAGTTGTCAAGCAGATTGCATTTGTGAAATACCATTCTCTACGGTGACATGTGAAGATCATTTTGTGGATCCGGACACGGTTCAAGTGTTCGATAATTACTTTGGAGTATTCGAGGAGGAACCTGCCCTGCAATGTCAAGACAAGATCATGGTCGGACTCATCGCCATTGAAGCCTAGTTCAGAGCTACCGAGGAGTCCTAGATTAGGGGTATCCGACAGCCGGACTGATACATCGTCCGGACTATGGAAGCGTGAAGATACAAGACTCAAGACTTCGACCCGTGTCCGGATAGGACTTTCTCATGGAAGGCAAGCTTGGCGATCCGGATATTATATTTCCTTCCTTGTAACCGACTCCATGTAAATCTCCTAGCCCTCTCCTGTCTATATAAACCGGAGAGGTTGGTCCTTAGAAGGCCGATCACAATTACAATCATACCATCATAGGCTAGCTTCTAGGTTTAGCCTCTACGATCTCGTGGTAGATCTACTCTTGTACTACCCATATCTTCAATATTAATCAAGGTGAAGTAGGGTTTTACCTCCATCGAGAGGGCCCGAACCGGGTAAACATCTCGTGTCCCTTGCTTCCTCGCTACCATCACCCTAGACGCACAAATCGGGACCCCCTACCCGAGATCCACGGTTTTGACACCGACAGTGGGCCTCGCCCTCGGTCGCTGCTCAGGATACTTCAATTAACACGCTTAACGAGATCTTGGTATTTGATCTGAGTCCGCCACCGCCTATACGCACTAACCAACTATGCGGAACAGTTATGGGCACTGTGAAGGAAATATGCCCTAGAAGCAAAAAATAAAGTTATTATTTATTTCTTATATCATGATAAATGTTTATTATTCATGCTAGAATTGTATTAACCGGAAACATAATACATGTGTGAATACATAGACAAACAGAGTGTCACTAGTATGCCTCTACTTGACTAGCTGCGTTGATCAAAGATGGTTATGTTTCCTAGCCATAGACATGAGTTGTCATTTGATTAATCTGGATCACATCATTAGGAGAATGATGTGATTGACTTGACCCATTCCGTTAGCTTAGCACTTGATTGTTTAGTATTCCGTTGTTGCTTTCTTCATGACTTATACATGTTCCTATGACTATGAGATTATGCAACTCCTGCTATCGGAGGAACACTTTGTGTGCTACCAAACGCCACAACGTAATCGGGTGATTATAAAGGTGTTTCAGTGTGTCTCCGGAGGTACTTGTTGGGTTGGCATATTTCGAGATTAGATTTGTCACTCCGATTGTCGGAGAGGTATCTCCGGCCCACTCGGTAATGCACATCACTATAAGCCTTGTAAGCATTGCAACTAATGAGTTAGTTATGGATGATGTATTACGAACGAGTAAAGAGACTTGCAGAACGAGATTGAACTAGGTATTGAGATACCGACGATCGAATCTCGGCAAGTAACATACCGATGACAAAGGAACAACGATGTTGTTATGCGGTTTGACCGATAAAGATCTTCGAGAATATGTGGGAGCCAATATGAGCATCCAGGTTCCGCTATTGGTTATTGACCGGAGACGTGTCTCGGTCATGTCTACATAGTTCTCGAACCCGTAGGATCTGCACGCTTAAACTTCGATGACGATTGTATTATGAGTTTATGTGATTTTATGTACCGAAGGTAGTTCGGAGTCCCGGATGAGATCGGGGACATGACGAGGAGTCTTGAAATGGTCAAGACGTAAAGATCTATATATTGGACGACTATATTCGGACATCGGAAAGGTTCCGAGTGATTCACGTATTTTCGGTGGTACCGGGGAGTTATGGGAATACAAGGAAGAAGCAATGGGCCTCATGGGCCAAGTGGTGGAAGAGAGGAGGCAGGGCGCGCGACCCCCCTAGCCCAAACCGAATTGGACTAGGGGGTCGGGCCCCCTTTCCTCCTTTTCCTCCATCTCCTTCCTTCTCCTTCTCCTTCCCTTCCTTCCCCTCTCCTACTTGGACTAGGAAAGAGGGGGGAATCCTACTTAGAGTAGGATTGCCCCTTGGCGCCTCCTCCCTGGCCGGCCCTCTCCTCCCCCTTATATACGGGAGGAGGGGGCACCCCATAGACACAACAATTGATCTCTTGATCTCTTAGCTGCAGCGGTGCCCCCTCCACCATATTCCACCTTGATAATATCGTAGTGGTGCTTAGGCTAAGCCCCACAAGAGCATCATCATCACCGCCACCACGCCTGCCGCGGCTGATGGAACTCTCCTCAAAGCTCGGCTGGATCGGAGTTCAAGGGACGCCATCGAGTTGAACGTGCAGAACTCGGAGGTGTCGTATGCTCGTACTTGATCGGTCGAATTGTGAAGACGCATTTACTACATCAACCGCTGCTGTGGTAACGCTCCGCCGGGTCTACGAGGGTATGTGGACACTCTTCCTCTCGCTATGCATCACCATGATCTTGCGTAGCGTAGGAAATTTTTGAAATTACTACGCTACCCAACAAAGGGCATCCGAGCCAGGTTTTATGCGAGATGTAATATGCACCAGTAGAACACAAGTGAGTTGTGGGCAATATAAGTCATACTGCTTACCAAAGATGTCACACTTTGGTTCGGCGGCATCGTTGGATGAAGCGTCCCGACCGATTTACGCCAGACGCTTACGCGAGACTAGTTTTACCGCCATGCTATGCACACAGTGACTAGCGGTTTCAGTTTCTCCAACTTTAGTTGAACTGAAAAGGCATACGCCCGTCCTTGAGAAGGTTAAAACAGCACTAACTTGACAAACTATCGCTGTGGTTTTGATGCGTAGGGAAGAACGGTTCTTGCTCAGCCCGTAGCAGCCACGCAAAACTTGCAACAACAAAGTAGAGGACGCCTAACTTGTTTTTGCAGGCATGTTGTGATGTGATATGGTCAAGACGTGATGAGTTATAAGTTTTCGATAAGATGATCATGTCTTGTTGAAGTTATCGGCAACTGGCAGAAGCCTTATGGTTGTCTCTTTATTGCATAAGATGCAAGTGCCAAATAATTGCTTTAGTTTATCGCTATGCGATAGCAATAGTTGCATGAGCAATAATTGGCGAGACGACCATGTGACGACACATTGATATAGATCAAAATGATGGAGATCATGGTGTCATGCCGTGACGATGGAAATCATGACGATGCTTTGGAGATGGAGATCAAGGCACAAGATGATGGTTGCCATATCATGTCACATATTTTGATTGCATGTGATGTTTATCTTTATACATCTTATTTTGCTTAGTTTGACGGTAGCATTATAAGATGATCTCTCACTGAATTATCAAGGTATAAGTGTTCTCCCGAGTATGTACCACAGTAAAAGTTCTTCGTTGAGACACCGCGTGATGATCGGGTGTGATAGGCTCTACATTCAAATACAACGGTGCAAAACAGTTGCACACGCGAATACTCAAAGTTAAACTTGACGAGCCTAGCATATAACAGATATTGCCTCGGAACACTGAGACCGAAAGGTCAAGCGTGAATCATATAGTAGATATGATCAACATAGTGATGTTCACCATTGAAACTACTCCATCTCATGTGATGAGCGGACATGGTTTAGTTGATTTGGATCACGTGATCACTTAGAGGATTAGAGGGATGTCTATCTAAGTGGGAGTTCTTAAGTAATATGATTAATTGAACTTTAATTTATCATGAACTTAGTCCTGGTAATATTAGCATATCTATGTTGTAGATCAATAGCTCGCGATGTTGCTCCCCGTTTATGTTTTATATATGTTCCTAGAGAAAACTAAGTTCAAAGATGTTAGTAGCAATGATGCGGATTGGATCCGTGATCTAAGGTTTATCCTCATTGCTGCACAGAAGAATTATGTCCTTGATGCACCACTAGGTGATGACCTATTGCAGGAGCGTATGCGACGTTATGAACGCTTGGCTAGCTCAATATGATGACTACTTGATAGTTTAGTGCACCATGCTTAATGGCTTAGAATCGACTTCAAAGACGCTTTTGAACGCCATGGACCATATGAGATGTTCCAGAGTTGAAGTTAATATTTCAAACAAATACCCGAGTTGAGAGATTTGAAGTCTCCAACAAGTTCTATAGCTAAAAGATGGAGGAGAATAGCTCAAGCAGTGAGCATGTGCTCAGATTGTCTGGGTACTACAATCGCTTGAATCAAGTGGGAGTTAATCTTCCAGATAAAATAGTGATTGATAGAATTTTCTAGTCACCATCACCAAGTTAGTAGAACTTCGTGATGAACTATAATATGCAAGGGATGACGAAAACAATTCCCAAGCTCTTATGATGCTAAATCGCGAAGGTAGAAATCAAGAAAAAATCAAGTGTTAATGGTTGACAAGACCACTAGCTTCAAGAGAAAGGACAAAGGAAAGAAGGGGAACTTCAAGAAGAACAAGAAGGTTGTTGCCTCAGAGAAGAAACCTAAGTCTGGACCTAAGCCTCGAGACTAAGTGTTTCATCGCAAATGTATCAACATCGGAAGCGGAACTGCCCCAAGTTTTTGGCGGATAAGAAGGATGGCAAAGTGAACAAAATTATATTTGATATACATGTTATTTGATGTGTACTTTACAAGTGTTTATAGCAACCCTCGGTACTTTGATACTGATTCAGTTGCTAAAGAGTAGTAACTCAAAACGGGAGTTGCAGAATGAACAGAGACTAGTTAAAGGTGAAGTGACGATGTGTGTTGGAAGTGGTTCCAAGATTGATATGATCATCATCGCACACTCCCTATACTTTCGGGATTAGTGTTGAACCTAAATAAGTGTTATTTGGTGTTTGTGTTGAGCATGAATATGATTTGATCATGTTTATTGCAATACGATTATTCATTTAAGTTAGAGAATAATTGTTGTTCTGTTTACATGAATAAAACCTTATATGGTTACACACCCAACGAAAATGGTTCGTTGGATCTTGATCGTAGTGATACACATATTCATAATATTGAAGCCAAAAGATGTAATGTTAATAATGATAGTGCAACTTATTTGTAGTAATCGCTGCTTAGGTCATATTAGGTAAAGCGATGAAGAAACTCCATGCTGATGGGATTTTGGAATCACTTGATTACTTAATCACTTGATGCTTAAGTAACCATGCCTCTTGGGCAAGATGACTAAAACTCCGCTCTCCTAACAATGGAGCGAGTAACCGACTTATTGGAAATAATACATACCGATGTATGCGGTCCGATGAGTGTTGAGGTCATATGGTATCATTATTTTCCCACCTCCACAGATGATTTGAGCAGATATGGGTATATCCACTTGATGTAACATAAGTCTGAAACATTTGAAAAGTTCAAAAAATTCAGAGTGAAGTGGAAAATCATCGTGACAAGAAAATAAAGTTTCTACGATCTGATCGTGGAGACAAATATTTGAGTTACGAGTTTGGTCTTCAATTAAAACAATGTGGAATAGTTTCACAAATTCGTACACCGAACACCATAGCATAATGGTGTGTTCGAACGCCATAACTGTGATTTTATTGGATATAGTGCAATCTATGATGTTTCTACCGATTTACCACTATAGTTTTGGGGTTATGCATTAGAGACAGCTTGCATTCACGCTAAAAGGGCACCATCTAAATCTGCTGAGACGACACCGTATGAACTGTGGTTTGGCAAGAAACCAAAGTTGTCGCTTAAAAGTTTGGGGTTATGATGCTTTATAAGAAAAGGTTTCATCCTGATAAGCTCAAACCCAAATTGGAGAAATGTGTCTTCATAGGATACCCAAAGGAGACAGTTGGGTACACCTTCTATCACAGATCCAAGGCACACTACTAGGGAAAAGGCTAGCAGCAACAAGAGGTTTTAGTGTGTCAAGAGCGCCGGGAGTGGCGCCACTAATAAGGCGCCACAGCTAACACATAGCAAAGAGCGTGCTCACCAGCCCCCTATTACAAGTGTAGCAAAGAAGCGCTTAGTGGAAGCTCGCCATCGCTAGTAGCTCTAGCGCAGCTTTTGCTCGGACGCTGCATCGCTATCGCAGCGCTGCTGCTAACTTTTATACACTCGCCATCGCTAATTGAAGTAGTTTTTGTTTTTTTCGCATATTTGTTTTGTATTTGAACAGGCTTTATAGAAGAATCTTTAGAACATAGAAATGTCATCGTGATACACATACAAATGCTCATGAGACCACAAATGTAATCATAGCATATACATACAAATAGTCTCATCATAATCATCATCCAACACAAAGTGGTATCTTGTCATCATCTCGAAAATATACATACATGCAAGTCTCAATACTTGCAACTACAACAACGCTATCCATCTAAACAAAGGTATACGCAAGAAGAGCTATCACTATGAGTGAGAGCGAACTATGCAGTACATGAGGTGGCGGTTACGAGTCCTCTCTCACGCTAGCGTGAACCTCAAGTAACTAGCTTCTCCTTCTTGTCTGCTTTGAAGTTTTTATGGCTGGCGCCTCGTGAACCCATTCACTTGCCGACACTCATGCCACTCGCTGTACACCCTCGAACCTTCCCTTTGTACACGATATAGCAATTCCATCTCGCCATCAAGAAACTAGGTACTTGTTAGAGATGCATGTTCATGAAGAGGATGTACAATCATATATATGCAACAAAATATACTAGAGCAACAATCAAAAAGAAAGGGTTAGCAACTAGATGCAACATACAAGATGCAAATTAATTAACTAGAGGTACGCAGGTCATCGACGAAACTAACAAAGTAGCTGCTACGCAAGTTCGGCAGGACCGTGGAGATCACAAAGTTGCATCGCTACAAAAGTATACAAGTTCAACCGACACATATCATCATCATCGCATCATAAATCACTAGAAGTTCCATCCTTCCATATCATCGAGGATGAACCCTAGCTTCTTGAACGGCGTGAGGTCTAGACGTTGTATGCCTATGCGAAGTTTGGACGCCACCGCGATATAGGGCCGTAGTGAACATCCTTCTCATCGCATTTACTTCTTTCATGATGATCGCTTATGCGTGAAACCCATCTTCTTGTTCCTTTGTTTCCTGATCTCGCACGTGCCACCTCTAATGCTGAAGCCTTGGAGAGCATCATCTAGAATATTCATTATGGGGTGTAGTCTTTTTTCTCATAGTCTCCGGAAGGGTCAAAATACACTGTGGGAGACTCTGGGTAAAGAACGATAAGGACGCATGCTACCTGTTGCGGGGAAAAGACACCTCAAATTATTCCCCATATGAGAGAGAAGGAATGATTGAAATGTACTAAAGGGTTGTCCTGAATTGACTTACTTTGGATGATAAGGCACGAGGACAATTTCCGGTCCTTATTCTCAGCATCATGAAGTTTTGGAGGTACTCCCAGCAGTTTCACGCCAAAGTCACCGAGACTCAAGAAAGACTCGCGCATGTAGTACGGATCCGCCACACGATTTGTGAGACTTCTTCACTCTTCATGACGGAGCTCATATATAGCAGAAAAGGCGGACGATTGTAAAATCGAGCCGCTTTTGTTAGAAACATCTCAAAGATATGGTCAAACCGCAAGAAGAACACCTCCGCTGGCCGTGTCTTGACGTAGCACTTCCTCGTGCACATGAGCCGCAGATGTCGGATATCCCGGATCCTTGAGGTTAGTAGGCTTTTCTCAATCGACAAGACATGGTCGTAGTCTCCTCGAGATCCTCGATAGTGCTCTCCAGCCGGTTTCGGTAGCATCGCCTCGCCTGCGGAGATGGAACATGACCGCACTTTTCATGGGTACACGCCTTCGTAATGCATCGTCTGCTGCTATGTGCTCGCTTGTTTGGAGGCAGTTATCTTCCCCGATCTCTTCCTCTCCTTTTTCTTGGGCACACCTTCCAGACCCTTCCTAACCCCGCCCAAGTTGTTCTTGGCTAAGCACAGACGCACCTCGCTACCACTAGTTGAGCCTGTGTTGAGGCGGCATCTTCAGCGTGTCCTCGTGAGGATTTCATGAAGAGAGACTTTTGCAATCC
>JAHIAM010007450.1:0-82920 GCA_021605205.1 Aegilops longissima | reverse complement strand
GCATGGATAATAAACGATTATCATGAACAAGGAAATATAATAATAACTAATTTATTATTGCCTCTAGGGCATATTTCCAACAGTCTCCCACTTGCACTAGAGTCAATAATCTAGTTCACATCGCCATGTGATTAACACTCACATGTCACATCGCCATGTGACCAACATCCAAAGAGTTTACTAGTTCACATCATCATGTGATTAAGACTCAATGAGTTACGGGGTTTGATCATGTTTTTCTTGTGAGAGAGGTTTTAGTCAACGGGTCTGCAGTATTCAGATCTGTATGTACTTTGCAATTCTCTATGTCATATTGTAAATGCTGCTTCCACGCTCCACTTGAAGCTATTCCAAATGGTTGCTCCACTATCGTATCCGGTTTGCTACTCGAGTCACTTTCGGATAGGTGTTAAAGCTTGCATCGAGGTAACCCTTTACGCCAAACTCTTTATCACCTCCATAATCGAGAAACATGTCCTTATTTACTCCAAGGACAATTTTGACCGCTGTCCAATGATCCCCATTCCTAGATCATTCTTGTACCCCTTGACTGACTCATGGCAAGGCACACTTCCTATCGCGGTACACAACATAGCATACTATAGAGCCTATGTCTAAAGCATAGGGGCGACCTTAAATCCTTTCTCTCTTTTCTGTTGTGGTCGAGCTTTAAGTCTTAACTTCATACCTTACATCTCGAGGCAAGAACTCCTTCTTTGGTGATCCATCTTGAACACTTTCAAGATCATGTCAAGGTATGTGCTCATTTGAAAGTATTATTAAACATTTTGATCTATCTTATAGATCTTGATGCTTATTGTTCAAGTAGCCTAATCCAGGTTTTCCATTGAAAACACTTTTCAAACAACCCTATATGCTTTCTAGAAATTCTACATCATTTCGATCATCAATATGTCAACAACATATACTCATCGAAATTCTATAGTGATCCCACTCACTTCTTTGGAAATACAAGTTTCTCATAAACTTTGTATAAACCTAAAATCTTTGATCATCTTATCAAAGTGCACATTCCAACTCCGAGATGCTTACTCCAGGTCCTTAGAAGGATCGCTGGTGCTAGCATACCTTTTAGCATCCTTAGGATCGACAAAACCTTTCGATTGTATCACATACAACCTTTCCTTCGAAAACTGGTAAGGAAACTCGTTTTGACATCCATTTGCCAGATTTCATAAATGCAGCTAATGCCAACATGATTCCGACGGACTTAAGCATCGCTACGGATGAGAAAATCTCATCGTAGTCAACTCCTTGAACTTGTGAAAAACTCTTTGCCACAAGTCGAGCTTCATAGACGGTGACATTACCGTACACGTCCGTCTTCTTCTTAAAAATCCATTTATCTCAATAGCTTGCCGATCATCGGGCAAGTCCACCAAAGTCCATGCTTTTTTCTGATACATGGATCCTATCTCGGATCTCATGGCCTCTAACCATTTGCCGGAATATGGGCCCACCATCGCTTCTCCATAGCTCGTAGGTTCATTGTTGTCTAGCAACATGACCTTCAAGACAGGATTTGCGTACCACTCAAGTAGTATGCATCCTTGTCACCCTCGAGGTCGGTGACTTGATTGAAACTTCATGATTACTATCATAAGCTTCTACTTCAATTGGTGTAGGTGCCACGGAACAACTTCCTGTGCCTGCTACACACTAGTTGAAGTGACGATTCAATAACCTCATCAAGTCTCCACCATCCTCCCACTCAACTTTTCGAGACAAACATTTCCTCGAGAAAGGACCCATTCAAGAAACAATCCCTATTGCTTTCGGATCTGAATTAGGAGGTATACCCAACTGTTTTGGGTGTCCTATGAAGATGTATTTTATCCGCTTTGGGTTCGAGCTTATCAACCTGAAACTTTTTCACATAAGCGTCGTAGCCCCAAACTTCTAAGAAATGACAACTTAGGTTTCTCTAAACCATAGTTCATACGGTGTCATCTCAATGGAATTACGTGGTACCCTATTAAAGTGAGTGCGGTTGTCTCTAATGCCTAACCCATGAACAATAGTGGTAATTCGATAAGAGACATCATGGTACGCATCATATCCAATAAGGTGCAACTATGATGTTTGGACACACCATCACACTATGGTGTTCCAAAGTGTATTAATTGTGAAACAATTTGCACAATGTCTTAATTGTGTGCCAAAACTCAGAACTCAGATATTCATCTCTATGATCATATCATAGATATTTTATCCTCTTGTCACGAAGATCTTCAACTTCACTCTGAAATTACTTGAACCTTTCAATAATTCAGACTTGTGTTTCATCAAGTAAATATACTCAACATCTACTCAAATCATCTGTGAAGTAAGAACATAACGATATTCATCAGATGCCTCAAGACTCATTTGACTGCACACATCAAAATGTATTACTTCCAACAAGTTGCTTTCTTGTTCCATTTCACTGAAAAACGAGGCTTTCAGTCATCTTGCCCATGTGGTATGATTTGCATGTCTCAAGTGATTCAAAATCAAGTGAGTCCAAACGGTCCATTTGCATGGAGTTTCTTCATGCATATACACCAATAGACATGGTTCGCATGTCTCAAACTTTTCAAAAACGAGTGAGTCCAAAGATCCATCAAAATGGAGCTTCTTCATGCGTTCTATACCAATATGACTCAAATGGCAGTGCCACAAGCAGGTGGTACTATCATTACTATCTTATATCTTTTGGCATGAAAATGTGTATCACTACGATCGAGATTCAATAAACCATTCCTTTAGGTGCAAGACCATTGAAGGTATTATTCAAATAAATAGAGTAACCATTATTCTCCTTAAATGAATAACCGTATTGCGATAGACATAATCCAATCATGTCTATGCTCAACGCAAACACCAAATGATAATTTTTCTGGTTTAATACTAATCTTGATGGTAGAGGGAGCGTGCGATGTTTGATCACATCAAAATTGGAAACACTTCCAACACATATCGGCAGCTCTCCTTTAGCTAGTCTCCGTTTATTCCATAGCCTTTTATTTCGAGTTACTAACACTTAGCAACCGAACCGGTATCTAATACCCTGGTGCTACTAGGAGTACTAGTAAAATACACAATAACTTAATGTATATCCAATATACTTCTATCGACCTTGCCAGCCTTCTTATCTACCAAGTATATAGGGTAATTCTGCTCCAGTGGCTGTTCCCCTTATTGCAGAAGCACTTAGTCTCGGGTTTGGGTTCAACCTTGGGTTTCTTCACTAGAGCAGCAACTGATTTGCCGTTTCATGAAGTGTCCCTTCTTGCCCTTGCCCTTCTTGAAACTAGTGGTTTCACCAACCATCAACAATTGATGCTCCTTCTTGATTTTTACTTTCGCGATGTCAAACAACGCGAATACCTCAAGGATCATCATATCTATCCCTGACATGTTATAGTTCATCACGAAGCTCTAGCAGCTTGGTGGCAATGACTTTGGAGAAACATCACTATCTCATCTGGAAGATCAACTCCCACTCGATTCAAGTGATTGTTGTACTCAGACAATCTGAGCACAAGCTCAACGATTGAGCTTTTCTCCCTTAGTTTGCAGGCTAAGAAAATCGTCGGAGGTCTTATACCTTTTGACGTGGGCACAAGCCTGAAATCCCAATTTCAGCCCTCGAAACATCTTATATGTTTCGAGAAGTTTCGAAAACGTCTTTGGTGCCTCAACTCTAAACCGTTTAACTGAACTATCACGTAGTTATCAAAACGTGTATGTCCGATGTTCGCAACATCCACAAACGACGTTTGGGGTTCAGCACAATGAGCGGTGCATTAAGGACACAAGCTTTCTACTGTCTGCATAATCGCTACTTTCAACTTTCAACTATATTTTCTCTAGGAACATATCTAAAACAGTAGAACTAAAGCGCGAGCTTACGACATAATTTGCAAAAGGTCTTTTGACTATGTTCAAGATAATTAAGTTCATCTTATGAACTCCCACTCAGATAGACATCCGTCTTGTCATCTAAGTGATTACATGATCCGAGTCAACTAGGCCGTGTCCGATCATCACGTGAGACGGACTAGTCATCATCGGTGAACATCTTCATGTTGATCGTATCTACTATACGACTCATGCTCGACCTTTCGGTCTCTGTGTTCCGAGGCCATGTCTGTACATGCTAGGCTCGTCAAGTTAACCCTAAGTGTTTCGCGTGTGTAAATCTGTCTTACACCCGTTGTATGTGAACGTAAGAATCCATCACACCCGATCATCACGTGGTGCTTAGAAGCGATGAACTTTAGCAACGGTGCACAGTTAGGGGAGAACACTTCTTGAAATTGTTGTAAGGGATCTTCTTATTTACTACCGTCGTTCTAAGTAAACAAGATGCATAAACATAATAAACATCACATGCAATTATATAGTAGTGACATGATATGGCCAATATCATATAGCTCCATTGATCTCCATCTTCGGGGCTCCATGATCATCATTGTCACCGGCATGACACCATGATCTCCATCATCATGATCTCCATCATTGTGTCTTCATGAAGTTGTCTCACCAACTATTACTTATACTACTATGGCTACCGGTTAGCAATAAAGTAAAGTAATTACATGGCGTTGTTTAATGACACGCAGGTCATACAATAAATAAAGACAGCTCCTATGGCTCCTGCCGGTTGTCATACTCAACGACATGCAAGTCGTGAATCCTATTACAAGAACATGATCAATCTCATACATCACATATCATTCATCACATTCTTCTTGGCCATATCACATCACATAGCACACCCCGCAAAAACAAGTTAGGCGTCCTCTAATTGTTGTTTGCATGTTTTACGTGGCTGCTATGGGTTTCTAGCAAAACGTTTCTTACCTACGCAAAACCACAACGTGATATGCCAATTGCTATTTACCCTTCATAAGGACCCTTTTCATCGAATCCATTCCGACTAAAGTGGGAGAGCGGCACCGCTAGCCACCTTATGCACCAAGTGCATGTCGGTCGGTGGAACCTGTCTCACGTAGAAATACGTGTAAGGTCGGTCCGGCCGCTTCATCCCACAATACCGTCAAAAACAAGATTGGACTAGTAACGGTAAGCATATTGAACAACATCAACGCCCACAACTACTTTGTGTTCTACTCGCAAAGAATCTACGCATAGACCTAGCTCATGATGCCACTTTGTTGGGGAACGAGCAGAAATTCAAAATTTTCCTACGTGTCACCAAGATCTATCTATGGAGAAACTAGCAACGAGGGAAGGAGAGTGCATCTACATACCCTTATAGATCGCTAAGCGGAAGCGTTCATGAGAACGGGGTTTAAGGAGTCGTGCTGTCGTGATCCAAATCACCGGAGATCCTAGTGCCGAGCGGACGACACCTCCGCGTTCAACACACGTACAGCCGGTGGCGTCTCCCACGCCTTGATCCAGCAAGGAGAGAGGAGAGGTTGAGAAGACTCCATCCAGCAGCAGCGCACGGCGTGGTGGTGGTGGAGGAGCGTGGAATCTTGCAGGGCTTCGCCAAGCATCACAAGAGAGGAGGAGGAGGAAGAAGAGGCAGGCTGCACCAACGAGAGATCGAATCGCGTGTATTGGGCAGCCCTAGGCCTCATATATATAGGGGAAGGGAGGAGGGTGCGCCTCTAGGGTTCCCACCCCTAGAGGGGGCAGCCCCCAAAACCCATCTATGGGTGGCGGCCACAAGGGGGAGAGAGGGTGGCGCACACTAGATGGGCCTTAGGGCCCATCTGCCCTAGGGTTTGCCCCCCTTCCCCACTTCCCTGCGCCTTGGGCCCTGTGGGGGGGCGCACCAGCCCACCTGGGGCTGGTCCCCTCCCATACTTGGCCCACGCAGCCTTCTGGGGTAGGTGGCCCCACTAGGTGGACCCCCGGGACCCTCCGGTGGTCCCAGTGACATTACCGATATAGCCCAAACTTTTCCGTGACCAAAACATGACTTCCCATATATAAATCTTTACCTCCGGACCATTCCGGAACTCCTCGTGACGTCCGGGATCTCATCCGGCACTCCGAACAACATTCGGTAACCACATACAAACTTCCTTTATAACCCTAGCGTCATCGAACCTTAAGTGTGTAGACCCTACGGGTTCGGGAACCATGCAGACATGACCGAGACGTTCTCCGGTCAATAACCAATAGCAGGATCTGGATACCCATATTGGCTCCCACATGTTCCACGATGATCTCATCGGATGAACCACGATGTCAAGGACTCAATTGATCCCGTATACAATTCCCTTCGTCTAGCGGTATTGTACTTGCCCGAGATTCGATCGTCGGTATCCCGATACCTTGTTCAATCTCGTTACCGGCAAGTCTCTTTACTCGTTCCGTAACACATCATCCTGTGATCAACTCCGTGATCACATTGTGCACATTATGATGATGTCCTACCGAGTGGGCCCAGAGATACCTCTCCGTTTACATGGAGTGACAAATCCCAGTCTTGATTCGTGCCAACCCAACAGACACTTTCGGAGATACCTGTAGTGCACCTTTATAGCCACCCAGTTACGTTGTGACGTTTGGTACACCCAAAGAATTCCTACGGTATCCGGGAGTTGCACAATCTCATGGTCTAATGAAATGATACTTGACATTAGAAAAGCTTTAGCATACGAACTACGATCTTTGTGCTAGGCTTAGGATTGGGTCTTGTCCATCACATCAATCTCCTAATGATGTGATCCCGTTATCAACGACATCCAATGTCCATGGTCGAAAGCGTAACCATCTATTGATCAACGAGCTAGTCAACTAGAGGCTTACTAGGGACATGGTGTTGTCTATGTACCCACACATGTATCTGAGTTTCCTATCAATACAATTATAGCATGGATAATAAACGATTATCATGAACAAGGAAATATAATAATAACTAATTTATTATTGCCTCTAGGGAATATTTCCAACATTAGTTTCTTTTGTTGAGCTTTCATACATTTAGAGCTCTAGTGCATCCGTTGCATGGCAATCCCTACTCCTCGCATTGACATCAATTGATGGGCATCTCCATAGCCCGTTGATTAGCTGCGTCGATGTGAGACTTTCTCCTTTTTTGTCTTCTCCACACAACCTCCATCATTATATTCTATTCCACCCATAGTGCTATGTCCATGGCTCACGCTCATGTATTGCGTGAAAGTTGAAAGAGTTTGAAAATACTAAAATATGAAACAATTGCTTGGCTTGTCATTGGGGTTGTGCATGATGAGAGCATTTTGTGTGACGAAGATGGAGCATGGCCAAACTATATGATTTTGTAGGGATGATCTTTCTTTGGCTATGTTATTTTGAGAAGACATAATTGTTTAGTTAGTATGCTTGAAGTATTATTATTTTTATCTCAATATTAAACTTTTGTCTTGAATCTTTCGGATCTGAATATTCATGCCACAATAAAGTGTTGGGGAACGTAATATTTTCAAAAAAGTTCCTACGCACACGCAAGATCATGGTGATGCATAGCAACGAGAGGGGAGAGTGTTGTCCACGTACCCTCGTAGACTAAAAGCGGAAGCGTTAGCACAACGCGGCTGATGTAGTCATACATCTTCACGATCCGACCGATCAAGTACCGAACGCACGGCAACTCCGAGATCAGCACAAGTTCAGCCCGATGACGTTCCTCGAACTCCGATCCAGCCGAGTGTTGAGGGAGAGTTTCGTCAGCACGACGGCGTGGTGACGATGATGATGTTCTACCGACGCAGGGCTTCCCCTAAGCACCGCTACAGAATTATCGAGGAGGACTATGGTGGAGGGGGGCACCGCACACGGCTAAAAGATCAAACGATCAATTGTTGTGTCTCTAGGGTGCCCCCTGCCCCCATATATAAAGGAGCAAGGGGGGAGGTGCGTCCGACCTAGAGGGGGCGCGCCAGGAGGAGTTCTACTCCTACCGGGAGTAGGACTCCCTCCCTTTTCCTTGTTGGACTAGGAGTGGAGGGGGAAAGAGGAGGGAGAGAGGAAGGAAAGGGGGGGCGCCGCCCCCTCTCCTTGTCCTATTCGGACTAGGGGGAGGGCGCGGCCTTGCCCTGGCCTCCTCTTCTCCACAAGGCCCACTATGGCCCATTAAGCCCCGGGGTTCCGTAACCTCCGATTACTCGGTAAAATCCGATTTCACCCGAACACTTCCAATATCCAAATATAGGCTTCCAATATATCAATCTTCATGTCTCGACCACTTGAGACTCCTTGTCATGTCCGTGATCACATCCGGACTCGAACAACCTTCAAAGACATCAAAACATATAAACTCATAATATAACCATCATCGAAACGTTAACTGTGACGTATTCCTACGGGTTCGAGAACTATGTAGACATGACCGAGACACGCCTCCGTCAATAACCAATAGCAGAACCTGGATGCTCATATTGGCTCCTACATATTCTACGAAGATCTTTATCGGTCGACCGCATAACAACATACGTTGTTCCCTTTGTCACCGGTATGTTACTTGCCCGAGATTCGATCGTCGGTATCTCAATACCTAGTTCAATCTCGTTACCGGCAAGTCTCTTTACTCATTCCGTAATAGATCATACCGCAAATAACTCATTAGTTGCAACGCTTGCAAGGCTTAAGTGGTGTGCATTACCGAGAGGGCCCAGAGATACCTCTCTGACAATCGGAGTGACAAATCCTAATCTCGAAATACGCCAACCCAACAAGTACCTTCTGAGACACCTGTAGATCACCTTTATAATCACCTAGTTACGTTGTGACGTTTGGTAGCACACAAAGTGTTCCTCCGGTAAACGGGAGTTGCATAATCTCATAGTCATAGGAACATGTATAAGTCATGAAGAAAGCAATAGCAACATACTAAACGATCGAGTGGTAAGCTAAATGATGTGATCCCGTTAATCAAATGGCAACTCATGTCAATGGCTAGGAAACATGCACAACCATCTTTATCAACGAGCTAGTCAAGTAGAGGCATACTAGTGACACTCTGTTTGTCTATGTATCCACACATGTATTATGTTTCTGGTTAATACAACTCTAGCATGAATAATAAACATTTATCATGATATAAGGAAATAAATAATAACTTTATTATTGCCTCTAGGGCATATTTCCTTCAGTCTCCCACTTGCACTAGAGTCAATAATCTAGATTACACAGTAATGATTCTAACATCCATGGAGCCTTGGTGCTGATCATGTTTTGCTCGTGGAAGAGGCTTAGTCAACATGTCTGCAACATTCAGATCCGTATGTATCTTGCAAATTTCTATGTCTCCCACCTGGACTACATCCCGGATGGAATTGAAGCGTCTCTTGATGTGCTTGGTTCTCTTGTGAAATCTGGATTCCTTCGCCAAGGCAATTGCACCAGTATTGTCACAAAAGGTTTTCATTGGTCCCGATGCACTAGCTATGACGCCTAGATCGGATACGAACTCCTTCATCCAGACTCCTTCATTTGCTGCTTCCGAAGCAGCTATGTACTCCGCTTCACACGTAGATCCCGCCACGACGCTTTGTTTAGAACTGCACCAACTGACAGCTCCACCGTTCAATGTAAACATGTATCCGGTTTGCGATTTAGAATCGTCCGGATCAGTGTCAAAGCTTGCATCAACGTAACCATTTATGATGAGCTCTTTGTCACCTCCATAAACGAGAAACATATCCTTAGTCCTTTTCGGTATATTTCAGATGTTCTTGACCGCTGCCCGATGATCCACTCTGGATTACTTTGGTACCTCCCTGCTAGACTTATAGCAAGGCACACATCAGGTCTGGTACACAACATTGCATACATGATAGAGCCTATGGCTGAAGCATAGGAACATCTTTCATTTTCTCTCTATCTTCTGCAGTGGTCGGGCATTGAGTCTTACTCAACTTCACACCTTGTAACACAGGCAAGAACCCTTTCTTTGCTTGATCCATTTTGAACTTCTTCAAAACTTTGTCAAGGTATGTGCTTTGTGAAAGTCCAATTAAGCGTCTTGATCTATCTCTATAGATCTTGATGCCCAATATATAAGCAGCTTCACCGAGGTCTTTCATTGAAAAACTCTTATTCAAGTATCCCTTTATGCTATCCAGAAATTCTATATCATTTCCAATCCGCAATATGCACATATAATATCAGAAATGCTACAGAGCTCCCACTCACTTTATTGTAAATACAAGCTTCTCCAAAAGTCTGTACAAAACCGTATGCTTTGATCACACTATCAAAGCGTTTATTCCCAATCCGAGAGGCTTGCACCAGTCCATAAATGGATCGCTAGAGCTTGCACACTTTGTTAGCTCCCTTTGGATCGACAAAACCCTCCGGTTGCATGATATACAACTCTTCTTCCAGAAATCCATTCAGAATGCAGTTTTGACATCCATTTGCCAAATTTCATAATCATAAAATGCGGCAATTGCTAACATGATTCGGACAGACTTAAGCATCGCTACGGGTGAGAAGGTCTCATCGTAGTCAATCCCGTGAACTTGTCGAAAACCTTTTGCAACAACTCGAGCTTTATAGATAGTAACATTATGTCAACGTCAGTCTTCTTCTTGAAGATCCATTTATTCTCAATTGCTTGCCGATCAACTGGAAAGTCAACCAAAGTCCACACTTTGTTCTCATACATGGATCCCATCTCAGATTTCATGGCCTCAAGCCATTTCGCGGAATCTGGGCTCACCATCGCTTCTTCATAGTTCGTAGGTTCGTCATGGTCTAGTAACATAACCTCCAGAACAAGATTACCGTACCACTCTGGTGCGGATCTTACCCTGGTTGACCTACGAGGTTCAGTAACAACTTGATCTGAAGTTTCATCATCATCATCATTAACTTCCTCACTAATTGGTGTAGGTATCGCAGAAATCGGTTTCTGCGATGAACTACTTTCCAATAAGGGAGCAGGTACAGTTACCTCATCAAGTTCTACTTTCCTCCCACTCACTTCTTTCGAGAGAAACTCCTTCTCCAGAAAGATTCCGAATTTAGCAACAAAAGTCTTGCCTTCGGATCTGTGATAGAAGGTGTACCAACAGTCTCCATTGGGTATCCTATGAAGACACATTTTGGGTTCGAGCTTATCAGGTTGAAGCTTTTTCACATAAGCATCGCAGCTCCAAACTTTAAGAAACGACAACTTTGGTTTCTTGCCAAATCACAGTTCATAAGGCGTCGTCTCAACTGATTTTGATGGTGCCCTATTTAACGTGAAACCGGCCGTCTCTAAAGCATAACCCCAAAACAATAGCGTTAAATCAGTAAGAGACATCATAGATCGCACCATATCTAGTAGAGTACGATTACGACGTTCGGACACACCATTACGCTGTGGTGTTCCGGGTGGCGTGAGTTGCGAAACTATTCCGCATTGTTTCAAATGAAGACCAAACTCATAACTCAAATATTCTCCTCCACGATCAGATCGTAGAAACTTTGTTTTCTTGTTACGATGATTTTCAACTTCACTCTGAAATTCTTTGAACTTTTCAAATGTTTCAGACTTATGTTTCATTAAGTAGATATACCCATATCTGCTTAAATCATCTGTGAACGTGAGAAAATAACGATATCCGCCACGAGCTTCAACATTCATCGGACCACACACATCTGTATGTATGATTTCCAACAAATCTGTTGCTTTCTCCATAGTACCGGAGAACGGCGTTTTAGTCATCTTGCCCATGAGGCACGGTTCTCAAGTACCAAGTGATTCATAATCAAGTGGTTCCAAAAGTCCATCAGTATGGAGTTTCTTCATGCGCTTTTGTAACGCCCTCGTTGCGGCTATATCTCCCACGTGCCGAAGCACGACTTAGAGGCATAACCGCATTGAAAGCAATGTCGCAAGTGAGGTAATCTTCACACAACCCATGTAATACATAAGGAAAGAGATACATAGTTGGCTTACATGCCACTTCACACAATACATAAATAAACATCCATCATTCAGATTACACTCAAGGTCCGACTACGGAACCAAAATAAAAGAAGATACCCCAAATGCTACACAGATCCCCGATCGTCCCAACTGGCTCCACTATGATCATCGGGAAAAGACACATAGTAACGACAACGCTCCTCATCGAACTCCCACTTGAGCTCGGTTCGTCACCTGACCGCATCGCCGGCACCTGCAACTGTTTTGGTAGAATCTGTGAGTCACGGGACTCAGCAATCTCACACCATGAGATCAAGACTATTTAAGCTTATAGGAAGGACAGAGTTGTGAGGTGGAGCTGCAGCAAGCGACTAGCATATATGGTGGCTACATTCGCAAAAGAGAGCGAGAAGAGAAGCAAGGCACGGTCGTGAAGCTAGTAGCGATCAAGAAGTGATCCTGAACTACTTACGTTAAACATTACTCCAACACTGTTTTCACTTCCCGGACTCCGCCGAGAAGAGACCATCACGGTTACACACGCGGTTGATGTGTATTTTAATTAAGGTCAACTTCGGGTTTTCTACAACCGGACATTAACAAATTCTCATCTGCCTCATAACCGCGGGCACGGCTTTCGAAAGATAATACCCTGCAGGGGTGTCCCAACTTAGCCCATTATAAGCTCTCACGGTCAACGAAGGATATTCCTTCTACCAGGAAGACCCGATCAGTCTCGGAATCCCGGACTACAAGACATTTCGACAAAGAATAAAACAAGACCAGCAAAGCCGCCCGATTGTGCCGACAAATCCCGATAGGAGCTGCACATATCTCGTTCTCGTGGCACATCCGGATGAACACTACGTGACGGCAACCGAAGATGCCCCAAGTTGCCTCGGTGTGGCACCGCAAGTGGCTCTAGTTTGGACCAACGCCGAGGAGCATTGTCCCGGGGGGTTAAATAAAGATGACCCTCGGGCTCGCGAAACCCGGGGAAAAGGCTTAGGTGGCAAATGGTAAAACCAAAGTTGGGCCTTCTTTGGAGGAGTCTTATTCAAAGCGAACTGTCAAGGGGTCCCATAAATCACCCAACCGTAAGGAACGCGAAATCAAGGAACATAACACCGGTATGACGGAAACTAGGGTGGCAAGAGGGAACAAAACACCGGCATAAGGCCGAGCCTTCCACCCTTTACCAAGTATATAGATGCATTAATTATAGCATATATATTGTGATATCCCCAACAAGTAAACATGTTCCAACAAGGAACAACATCTCCATGTTCCAAGAAGGAACAAACTTCATCCTCACCTGCAACTAACAACGCTATAAGAGGGGCTGAGCAAAGCGATAACATAGCCAATCAACGGTTTGCTAGGAAAAGGATGGTTAGGGGCTGACATGGCAACATGGGTGGCATGATATAGCAAGTGATAGGCATCGTAGCATAGGCATAGCAAAAGAGCGAGCATCTAGCATAGCAAAGATAGAAGTGATTTCGAGGGTATGGTCATCTTGCGCAAAGTTCTCGAGTTGTCGAAAGCTTGATCCTCGTAAGCGTTCTCAACAGGTTCCTCATTCACGCACTCGCCTCCGGCTCTACCCAAAGCAAGAACACAAACAAAGGAACCACAATAAATCACGGTGCAATGCACAAGCAACATGATGCAAAACATGACATGATATGCGAGATGGGATATGCAATGCGTATGCGCGCTCCGGAAGGAAAATGATGAACCAGGCATCAACTTGGCAAACCAAGTATGCCGCTGGAAAGATGAGATGATTTCGGTTGAAATCGACATAAAGATCTCCAGAATCGGATGCACGGTTTTCAAATGACAAGCAAAACAAGAATGGCGCAAATCTGCCATTAACAGCATGATACCACATAGCAAGCAACAAGAAATTAAGCTACTGCACCCAAACGTACCAACAAAGCCCATGGCAGTGATCTACTCAAGATGCTTGACAAAAGATGAACACTGAGCTACGGCTAAATCACATCATAACAGGTCCAAACAAGCATGGCAAAAGTGCAAAATATATCAGCTTCACAGACTTAGTGAAAATACTGAACATGGCAATATCAGCATCAGGAAGCAATGTTCAGAGCAAGAAAACAGCATGCTACAGGAACTTATAATAGCAAAACAAGGCATGGCATGAATCTACTCAAAGCATAGAACAAAAGTCCCTTACTGACCATAAGCCAAAAGGATCGTATAATATAGTAACACCCATGTCAATATAGCAAGTTTCATAATGATTCAAAGAACAGGGCATGGCAAAAACAGATAACAAGTAGGCATGTTTAAGAGCTCAAAGCACTAACTACAGAGCATTACATGACAAACTAAGCATACCTACATCAAGAATACATAGCATAGAAGATATACATGGCAAGAACAACATCATAGCATACACAGATCAACTACAACAACCTTGGCAAAATTGAATAACATGTAAACAATCTGCCAGGAAACATTTTATAGCAAAAGTAGAGCTCGATTGACTAAAGCTATAGCACTCCATAATTGCAAACAAAGGCATGGATGGATAGAGCATAGACATATGTTCAAAACATCCTTACTGAAGTATCTCAAAATATGCATAGATCTCTCGGTAGCATCAAGTTAACATGGCATAAAAATATCAAGAAACAGGGCTGAAATCAGCAACATCGGAAGCCTAGTTTGCATGCTTGTGCTAGTCACCACAGAGATCACAAAAATACATGGCATACACCTTTGGAAAGATGTCATGGCATATTACAAAACACATGTAGGACTCAAATTCATAGGATGTACACATCAATCATGGCAAAATGACAAAGTGCATGTTCATTAAGAAATGAAACTAACATCACATAGCCCTCTTCAAACAGCATTTCGGGCATCAATATGAGATCAAATGAAAATGATGCGATGAGATGAAATGATCTACTCTTCGAGACGAACATTTCTACATATTACACGCACGAAACGGAGCAATATGCATAGAGTTATGGCACGACGAAAATGCAATAAAATAATCTAAGGATAATAACTTAGGCGATTTTGGGGGAAGTCAACCTTCGGATCCCGATCGGATCGAGGCCGGATCCGAGGTCGCCGGAGCTGGCTCGCGGAGCAGCGTCGGGAAGAGAGGGCCGGCGGAGGAGGACGGCGCGGGCGGCGGAGGCGGCCGGAGGCGCGGCCGAGCCGAGGTCGCCGAGCCGGCGACGAGCTCGGCTCGCCGGCGAGGTGGCGGGAGGCGCGCCGAGCTGCGGTAAGCCGCGGCGGCGGCGGCGGCGGCCGGGCCGGCGCCCGGCTGGCGGCGGCTGGCGGCGGGAGGCTCGGGCGGCGGGGCAGGGCGGGCGGCGCTGCGCCGGATGGGCCCTGGGCCGGAGCGGCCGAGCGGGCCGGGCGGCGGCGGGGCGGCGGCGCAGCCACGTGGCAGGCGGCGATAGGCGCGAGGCGGCGGCGCAATTTCGTCCGGCCGGACCGGACGTGTCCGGGGGCGCGGGGTGGAAGAAGGCTAGGGTTTGGACCCGGATTTGGACGGAGGAAGGCATATTTATAGGTAGAAGGAGCTAGGAAGCTCCAAATGAGGTGCGGTTTTCACCCACACGATCGTGATCGAACGACCGAGAGCATGGAGGTGACTTAGATGGGTTATTGGACTATTTTGAAGGGGTGTTGGGCTGCAACTTAAAAGAGGCCTTTGCGAGAGTGCGGTTAACCGTTGGAGTACCAAACGAGCTCCAAATGACCCGAAACTTGACCGGTGGTATACCAAGGCCACTTGACAAACCTCGGTCCATTCCGAGAAAGTTTAGTACCGCCACGGAAAACGTAAAAGGGGACGCCGGGGACATAGGAGTGCCGGATTGCAAAACGGACAACGGGAAAATGCTCGAATCATGAGATCTAACACGTATGCAAATGCGATGCACATGATGACATGATATGAAATGCATGACATGGACAAAATACAAAAGAAGAAAAACCCAACCACGGAGGGAATATCATATCACAATGCCGAAAATGGCAAGAGTTGGAGTTACAAATATGGAAAGTTACATCCGGGGTGTTACAACTTTACACCGATATGGCCTAAACGGCAGTGCCACAAATAAGTTGCACTATCATTATCAACTCTGCATCTTTTGGCTTCAACATTATGAATATGTGTATCACTACTATCGAGATTCATCAAAAATAGACTACTCTTCAAGGGTGCATGACCATAAAAGATATTACTCATATAAATGAACAACCATTATTCTCTCGATTTAAATGAATAACCGCCTTGCATCAAACAAGATCCAGATATAATGTTCATGCTCAACGCCGGCACCAAATAACAATTATTTAGGTCTAAAACTAATCCCAAGGTAGATGTAGAGGTAGCGTGCGATCGCGATCACATCGACTTTGGAACCATTTCCCACGCCAGATCGTCACCTCGCCCTTAGCCAATCTTTGCTTAATCCAGAGCCCTGTTTCGAGTTGCATATATTAGCAATGTAACCAGATCAAATACCAGTGCTACTGTGAGCATTAGTAAGGTACACATTAATAACATGTATATCACATATACCTTTGTTCACCTTGCCATCCTTCTTATCCGCCAAATACTTGGGGCCGCTCCGCTTCCAAGGACCAGTCGCTTGCGATGAAGAACTCAGATCTCGTGCTTAGGTCCGACTTGGGTTTCTTCTCCGAGCAGCAACTTGCTTGCTGTTCTTCTAGAAGTTCCCCTTCTTCTTCTCTTTGCCCTTTTTCTTGAAACTGGTGGTCTTATTGACCATCAACACTTGATGCCCCTTCTTGATTTCTACCTTCGCAGCCTTTAGCATTGCGAACAGCTACACTTGATGCTCCTTCTTGATTTCTACCTCCGCAGCCTTTAGCATTGCGAAGAGCTCGGGAATCGTCTTATCCATCCCTTGCATGTTATAGTTCATCACGAAGCTCTTGTAGCTTGGTGGCAGTGATTGGAGAATTCTATCAATGACGCTATCATCCGGAAGATTAACTCCTAGTTGAATCAAGTGATTATTATACCCAGACATCTTGAGTATATGCTCACTGATAGAACTATTCTCCTCCATCTTGCAACTGTAGAATTTATTGGAGACTTCATATCTCTCAATCCGGGCATTCTTTTGAAATATTAACTTCAATTCCTAGAACATCTCATATGCTCCATGACGTTCAAAACGTCGTTGAAGTCCCGGTTCTAAGCCGTAAAGCATGGCACACTGAACTACCGAGTAGTCATCAGCTTTGCTCTGCCAGACGTTGTTAACGTTGTCAGTTGCATCAGCAGCAGGCCTGGCACCCAGCGGTGCTTCTGGACGTAATTCTTCTGTGCAGCAATGAGGATAATCCTCAAGTTACAGACCCAGTCCGTGTAATTGCTACCATCATATTTCAACTTTGCTTTCTCAAGGAACACATTAAAATATAACGGAACAACAGCACGGGCCATCTATCTACAACCAACATAGATAAGCAAGATACTGTTAGGTACTAAGTTCATGATAAATTTAAGTTCAATTAATCATATTACTTAAGAACTCCCACTTAGATAGACATCCCTCTAATCCTCTAAGTGATCACGTGATCCATATCAACTAAACCATGTCCGATCATCACGTGAGATGGGGTAGTTTCAACGGTGAACATCACTATGTTGATCATATCTACTATATGATTCATGCTCGACCTTTTGGTCTCCATGTTAAGAGGCCATATCTGTTACATGCTAGCTCGTCAAGTTTAACCTGAGTATTCCGCGTGTGCAACTGTTTTGTACCCGTTGTATTTGAACGTAGAGCCTATCACACCCGATCATCACGTGGTGTCTCAGCACGAAGAACTTTCGCAACGGTGCATACTCAGGGAGAACACGTATACTTTGATAATTTAGTGAGGGATCATCTTATAATGCTACCGTCAATCAAAGCAAGATAAGATGCATAAAAGATAAACATCACATGCAATCAATATAAGTGATATGATATGGCCATCATCATCTTGTGCTTGTGATCTCAATCTCCGAAGCACCATCATGATCACCATCGTCACCGGCGCGACACCTTGATCTCCATCGTAGCATCGTTGTCATCTCGCCAATCTTATGCTTCTACGACTATCGCTACCGCTTAGTGATAAAGTAAAGCATTACAGGGCGATTGCATTGCATACAATAAAGCGACAACCATATGGCTCCTGCAAGTTGCCGATAACTCGGCTACAAAACATGATCATCTCATACAATAAAATATAGCATCACGTCTTGACCATATCACAACACAACATGCCCTGCAAAAACAAGTTAGACGTCCTCTATTTTATTGTTGCAAATTTTACGTGGCTGCTACGGGCTTAGCAAGAACTGTTCTTACCTACGCATCAAAACCACAACGATAGTTTGTCAAGTTGGTGCTGTTTTAACCTTCGCAAGGACCGGGCGTAGCCACACTCGGTTCAACTAAAGTTGGAGAAACTGACACCCACCAGCCACCTGTGTGCAATGCACGTCGATAGAACCAGTCTCGCGTAAGCGTACGCGTAATGTCGGTCCGGGCCGCTTCATCCAACAATACCGTCGAACCAAAGTATGACATGCTGGTAAGCAGTATGACTTATATCGCCCACAACTCACTTGTGATCTACTCATGCATTTGACATCTATGCATAAAACCAGGCTCGGATGCCACTGTTGGGGAACGTAGTAATTTCAAAAAAATTCCAACGCACACGCAAGATCATGGTGATGCATAGCAACGAGAGGGGAGAGTGTTGTCCACGCACCTCGTGAGACCGAAAGCGAAGCGTTAGCACAATGCGGTTGATGTAGTCGTACGTCTTCACGATCCGACCGATCAAGTACCAAACGCACAACACCTCCGAGTTCAGCACACGTTCAGACCGATGACGTCCCTCGAACTCCGATCCAGCCGAGTGTTGAGGGAGAGTTTCGTCAGCACGACGGTGTGGTGACGATGATGATGTTCTACCGACGCAGGGCGTCGCCTAAGCACCGCTACAGTATTATCGAGGAGGAGTATGGTGGAGGGGGGCACCGCACACGACTAAAAGTTCAAACGATCTATTGTTGTGTTTCTAGGGTGCCCCCCTGCCCCCGTATATAAAGGAGCAAGGGGGGAGGTGCGGCCGTCCTAGAGGGGGCGCGCCAGGAGGAGTCCTACTCCTACCGGGAGTAGGACTCCCTCCCTTTTCCTTGTTGGACTAGGAGTGGAGGGGGAAAGAGGAGGGAGAGAGGAAGGAAAGGGGGGCGCCGCCCCCCTCTCCTTGTCCTATTCGGAAATGGGGGGAGGGGCGCGCAGCCCTGCCCTGGCCGCCTCTCCTCTTCTCCACAAGGCCCACTATGGCCCATTAAGCCCTGTGGGGTTCCGTAACCTCCTGCACTCGGTAAAATCCGATTTCACCCGGAACACTTCCGATATCCAAATATAAGCTTCCAATATATCAATATTCATGTCTCGGCCACTTCGAGACTCCTCGTCATGTCCGTGATCACATCCGGGACTCCGAACAACCTTTGGTACATCAAAACATATAAAATCATAATATAACTGTCATAGAAACATTAAGCGTGCGGACCCTACGGGTTCGAGAACTATGTAGACATGATCGAGACACGTCTCTGGTCAATAACCAATAGCGGAACCTGGATGCTCATATTGGCTCCTGTCGGGGATATACCCCGCGGCGTAAACCGGCCGGAATTATAACCCGGCCGGACTTGGCGGTTTATTTGAGACCCCACTTACACTTGGCGATTCACTGGCGACCCGCCCTGACCTGGCGGTTTACAAGCAACCCGCCTAGTCATTATGACTCACTGGTGACCCGGCGGGCGGGTCTGACGGATGACAAGGCCCAAGGCCCAGAAGGCCGGTTCATGTTAATGGTGGGCCGGTTTAAGAGGAAGACATAAGGAATATTCTCCTACAAAGGAAGCAAGACTAGGACTCCACTTGTAATAAAGTAATCCTAATCCAACTAGGACTAGTCATGTAAACCGCCCCTTTAACATATATAAGGAGGGGCAGGGCACCCCAAAAAGAGACAGGCAAGAAGAAATCTCTAGGGCTAGACACAAAGAGCCGGTTTACGGCGTCTCCCTCGTGATGATAATGAGACCTAGCCACAAACAGGATGTAGGGTTATTACCGGATGATGTTTCCCGGGGCCTGAAGTTGTCTAAAACCTTGTCTTGCGTTGCGTCTCTCGATTCCGCTCAACCCCTCTCAAGCTTCCACATAGATGCGTTGGCCTCGCGACTAAGTCCTGACACTAAGGACATCTGCCATGACAAAACCACGACAGTTGGCGCCCACCGTGGGGCTCGCGCACGGTGGTGTTGAGTTCTTGAAGGGATCTCTTTCAGGGATCGAGAGATTCACGGCTTTTACCGTAAAGGGGAGCTAGTCTGCAAGAAATCTACGTGGGCTATGTTTTTTATCAGCAGTTTAAGCCAGATTTGAGTAATTACTGGGCGGATTAAATTTGCTGTTCAACTTTGGATCTGGGATCACGAGATTTGGGTTCAAAAAAAAAAAAGAAATCAACCGTCGTTCGTCGGGATGAGCGATCAAATAAAAAAGTCTTCGAGACCGGCGTTTTCCGCTGCAACCTATTTGGCTGAATCGTCAAGTTCCAAGCGATAACTGCTGTCAAGTCGGAATTGTCAAGTCGTGCATCCTTGATTTGTCCAAGGACTAGGGTCCAGTTTTGCCTCAATTGGATTGCTGATCCCCAGCTGCCGTACGTTACATCAACCAAGACAAGGCTAAACTGAGATCCCAAGACAGTTCAATGTTTTAGCAAGTCACGAGGGATTTGACTAATTGGTGCTACTGCCCGTTACCTGAAGGGAGTCAAAGACGGTCAAGAGCCGGCCGATCTTCCTCTGTTTCCAACTCGGATTGGCCCCGCCTACCACTGCTCGTCTCCGCGCACACGGGTGTGAGCACACAGCAGTCCGACTCGCATCTACTACTACTGCCTCAAAGCCGCCAATGTTGTGGCCAACGTACAACCGCCAGCACCGGCTCGCCATCTCCGCGCTCGCGAGCGCCGACCCCGCCTTTTCCTACTACGCCCGATCGCCTCAAGTCGGCAAGGACTGAGTCGCCCGCGTGCTGCAGGCCGCGAATTGTCTCGCCAGTGTGACATTGCTGAACCGCCGCGGCCTCATCCCGTCTCAACTACGACCCGGTTCCGCTGCCCTGAGCCATCATCGGTGCCCGCATCCACGGCCTTGCTTCGGCCCTGGGCCGCCATCAACGTACTGACGAAGAACCACCCTCACCATCATTCCTGCGGATTCGAAACTGCCGTTCTCTTATAACATCACCACCAAATCGTCGCCTATGACAGGATGAACTGTCGCCGCTGCCAAGTCACCATCAAACACAATATAATTTTTGGCAGTGGCAGATAAAAGAAACAGCACAAGGGGGGGTCGCATCAGCACCTGTGACTCTGGACAACCGCTCAACATGTTTATTAGCACAATTAGTACTAGTTGTTTGTACACTTGGCGCGGTTTCCAAGAAGGACCAGCATCCATCACATCAAAAATCAAATGACAACCTACGATCGTCTGATGCTGTTCAACATTATTTAATGCCAGCGTCAGTATTCATCAGATAAAAAATATCAGGTGATATCTATCCTATGTATTTTGTTAAAGTACATGTTAAATTCATCCGACAACGGTTACTCTGGCCTGTCATATTTTTATGCAGGACGACTATTAAAAAAAGGGGGTGGTATTATACCATGGAGGCACGTTCGGCTGTGCCACGCAGCTTAATGGACACGTGTATCGCGGTCCGGTTTACATCAATGCGCCGACCGACTCGCCCGTCCGCACCGCCTTACAACGCCACGGACAACTCGCCTGTCCGCGCCAGCTTACAAACATCGCGGCCGACTCACCCGTCCGCACTGTTTGGTTTGCCAGCGCGCCGGTTCACCATGAAACTTCAACCTCACCTAGCGATCATCAATTTCATGGCGGATTATTTCCGGCCTGGCACATCAGGTGATATCCATCTAAAATATATTTTATTGGTACATATTATTTTTTGTCAAAGAGCAGTTTATCTTTGTCTTGGTCTGCAATACTGATGATGCAGGACAATTGTTTACTACATCAAAATGACGTGGTTAACTCGCCCGTCCGCGCCGGTTTACAACACCGCGGCCGGTTCATCTGTTTGAGCCACCTCTGATGCTGAGGTCATCTTTTCCGTCCGCCTCTCGTGGCCTAGTCTACATCAGCACACCGGGCCGCACCTGTCTGCATGAGCTGTTTATTGAGTATGAGCAAGTCACAGCTTCGGTAGCCCGGTTTCTTTCAAGCAAAAGGGAGGCAAATTATCATATACTATCAACCGCTGTCTGCACGGGGTGGTTCACTGGGCAGGCGCACAAGTCGCCGCCACTACAGTTTGGTTAACTTCAAATCACCAGTTGGAAGGAACCATTGGCCGAGTTGCTGACACGGCTCATACGAGATCATTTATAAACCATCGCAGTCACCTCAACTTTCTGTGGATTCACATCGTGCCATCAACATCAATGATATACAAGTTATCCGGTTTATATCACGGTCAAATATGGAGAGTCTCAAGCCAACTCCTCGAGTCACCTTTGAGACTCAGGGGCTACAATGACATGACTCAGCAAATCTTGCCAGTTTCAGCAAATTTAAGAACCCCAGGACGATGGAGGGAAAGATAACCCGGTCCCGGAAGCTACTGTTATATTGATGAAAATTTAAAGGCCGTCAGAAAATTTCCGGCTTAGAAAGTATATGACAGTTACAAAATCCCGGCTCAATGAAGAAGTTCTGGGTCATCAGAAAGGATTCCGGTTTAAAATCCGGCTCAAGGGAAGTCAGTCTCACTGAAGCTCTCAAATATCCGGTTTACAGTCCGGTTCAAGGGAAATCTGTTCTCCCACAAAGCTTTGAAGCTCTCAATATGCGGTTCAAAATCCTGGTTCAAGAAGGATTTATCTCTTGCAAAAAGTTAAAGGGTGCCAAAGAGGACCTGCTGCCATGATGCGCGGTTCAAACATGGGTACTCCGCCTTATTGGCTTATTGTATTATTGATCATTTGGGGGCTTTGGTCGTATCCGAACCATAGCTACACCTCTTGATCGGCGCAATGCCACAACATCACTTGGGGGCTTGGTCGTATCCGAACCATAGCTACACCTCTTGATCAGTGCAATGCCACAGCATCACTTGGGGGCTTTGGTCGAACCCGAACCATAGCTACACCTCTTGATCGGCATAATGCCACAGCATCATTTGGGGGCCTGGTCGAACCTGAACCATAGCTACACCTCTTGGGGGCTTGGTCATGTCCGAACCATGGTCACGCCTCTTGATCGGCTCAAAGCCTCGACTACAACGTTTTTTATTTGCCTTTTTGCTAAGTTTTTCTTTCTTTTGATAAGATTTATGATGTTTTCAAACCGGTATTTGTCAACCCGATTAGACTATCAACTACAAGTTGTCAGTACATGATCAGTTATAATCCAACGATTATTAATCCGGTCTAGTTTGACTACAAGTCGCCAGTATTATATATGGGCAATCCGGTGTCTATTACAACCCGGTACGGTTTTATCACAAACCGGCACAGTATGAAAGGAGTTATCATTACTCAAGATTGGAGTTATCACTCTTACTACAAAAAGTTGGTAAACCAACAATGTGATTCAATGTCACAGGTATGATATATTTCATATTTGATTATTCTTAAGTGCATCCTTGGTTATAAACCCGGGTTATATGTTGGGCATTATGACCCGTCCGGCGGTAAACTGCCAGGACACTTTAAACATGTTGTATGCAGAAACAGGTTAAATAAAGCATGATTATACATCACCGGCGTTTATTAACCCGGCCTGGCTTTTGACTATAAGTCGCCAGTATGATGATAAATTATCTAGTGTTTATTAACCCGGACTGGCTTAGGATTATATATCGCCAGTATATATATTTGGATTGCGCCATTGGAATCATGCGCTAATAAATCATTGGATTATATTATTCAAATCTTCAAATAGCCAACATGGCTGGATTTTATTATGGTTATCAATAACCAGTATTATGATTGAGGTTTTCAAAGTCGCTTTAGCGCAATGGTTATTATTTTATCAATGGATATGATTTATTCTACAATTGAAGGAATAGTCCCGAGTCGCTGCAGGCTTACGACCCGACACTTGGGGGCTACATTATTCAAAGTTGAGATTATATCAAATATGCAAGTCTCATGTCGCTGCAAGCATGAACCATGACACTTGAGGGCTAATGCAAAGTCATTTTTATTGGCCTTATTGAAGACCCGACTCATCACATCATAATGAGCCAGCCCTTGGGGGCTACCAATTGCTCCTGTCCAAAATTCAAGGTACACAAGCCTTAATCCATTTGTTGAAAGGATCCACTGCTCAGTTGATAAAGCACAAAGCTCTTAACCTTATGGACGTGAGTTCAAGCCCCATGGTGGAGATTACATCATATGATGTTATTATCAATAAATTATATACAAAGTCCCAGCCCAGTATTTTCTTACTGAGCCGGGCCTTGGGGGCTACACGTTGCTGTTCAAATCTATATGATCATATTTATAAAGTCCCTGCTCATTATTGCATAATGACCCGGCCCTTGGGGGCTACACGGGTTGAAGTTTTTTGAGCATCAGGCAATTTCAAGTCCCATGTTGCTGCAAGCATGACAACCTGGCACTTGGGGGCTACATATGTGGAATACTCAGTTCTGACTAATGATTGAGATTAACAAACCGGATTTCTTCAAAGGTTGCAACACTTATATTGGAGCAAGTCTTAAGCTATCACTATGTTCTCCTCTTAAGACTTGGGGGCTACATGTATTATGCATATATAAGGAGGAACATCTTCAAATTATCATTTTTGAGCAAATCAGGAAGATCAATTACATGACCCGGTGTCAACAAAAATTATGACCCGGCATCGTCTATTATATAACTCAGCAATTTTGGTAATATTAAATTGACAAGTTTTACATCTTCAAACCGGCTGAATATCAGATGAGTATTTCAAGACCCATATTTCTTAAATCTGCACTTTGGAAGCCGACTCAAGTGGATTATTCTTCACAATATTTCTCTGTGAGAAACCAATATCAGCAAATTGAGTATGAAGCTGGTTTATTGACCTGGATTTTCTAGAAGAAGGAAATGACAAGGAATTAATGATGATCAGGTGCCGGTTTACAAGAATTCTTAACCCGGAGCATAATTTGTCAAATTTGTTCTTGTGTTTGTTTTATAGGATCAGTTTAACATGGATAAATCCAAATTAAACTGGGGGCTAATGTCAGGGATATACCCCGCGGCGTAAACCGGCCGGAATTATAACCCGGCCGGACTTGGCGGTTTATTTGAGACCTCGCTTACACTTGGCGATTCACTAGCGACCCGCCCTGACCTGGCGGTTTACATGCAACCCGCCTAGTCATTATGACTCACTGGTGACCCGGCGGGCGGGTCAGACGGATGACAAGGCCCAAGGCCCAGAAGGCCGGTTCATGTTAATGGTGGGCCGGTTTAAGAGGAAGACATAAGGAATATTCTCCTACAAAGGAAGCAAGACTAGGACTCCACTTGTAATAAAGTAATCCTAATCCAACTAGGACTAGTCATGTAAACCGCCCCTTCAACGTATATAAGGAGGGGCAGGGCACCCCAAAAAGAGACAGGCAAGAAGAAAAAATCTCTAGGGCCAGACACAAAGAGTCGGTTTACGGCGTCTCCCTCGTGATGATAATGAGACCTAGCCACAAACAACATGTAGGATTATTACCAGATGATGTTTCCCGGGGCCCGACGCTGTCTAAAACCTTGTCTTGCGTTGCGTCTCTCGATTCCGCTCAACCCCTCTCAAGCTTCCACATAGATGCGTTGGCCTCGCGACTAAGTCCTGACACTAAGGGCAGCCGTGACAAAACCACGACAGCTCCCACATATTCTATGAAGTTCTTTATCGGTCAGACCACATAACAACATACATTGTTCCCTTTGTCATCGGTATGTTACTTGCCCGAGATTCGATCGTCGGTATCTCAATACCTAGTTCAATCTCGTTACCGGCAAGTCTCTTTACTCGTTCCGTAATACATCATCCCGCAACTAACTCATTAGTTGCAATCCTTGCAAGGCTTAAGTGATGTGCATTACCGAGAGGGCCCAGAGATACCTCTCCGCCAATCGGAGTGACAAATCCTAATCTCGAAATACGCCAACCCAACAAGTACCTTCGGAGACACCTGTAGAGCACCTTTATAATCACCCAGTTACGATGTGATGTTTGGTAGCACACAAAGTGTTCCTCCGGTAAACGGGAGTTGCATAATCTCATAGTCATAGGAACATGTATAAGTCATAAAGAAAGCAATAGCAACATACTAAACGATCGAGTGCTAAGCTAACAGAATGGGTCAAGTCAATCACATCATTCTCCTAATGATGTGATCACGTTAATCAAATGACAACTCATGTCAATGGCTACGAAACATAACCATCTTTGATCAACGAGCTAGTCAAGTAGAGGCATACAAGTGACACTCTGTTTGTCTATGTATCCACACATGTATTATGTTTCCAGTTAATACAATTCTAGCATGAATAATAAACATTTATCATGATATAAGGAAATAAATAATAACTTTATTATTTCCTCTAGGGCATATTTCCTTCATAAATAAAATTACATTGAAAATTATGTTAGGTAGCATTCCACATCAAAAAATTTGTTTTTATCATTTACGTACTCGGGGACGAGCAAGAATTAAAATTGGGGATGCTTGATACGTCTCCAACGTATCTATAATTTATGATTCTTCCATGCTATTATATTATCTGTTTTGAATGTTTAATGGGCTTTAATATACTCTTTTATATTATTTTTGGGACTAACCTATTAACCGAAGGCCCAGTGCAAATTGCTGTATTTTTTTGCATATTTCAGTGTTTCGCAGAAAAGGAATATCAACCGGAATCCAAATGGAACGAAACCTTCGCGAGGATCTTTCTTGGAACAAACGCAATCTAGGAAACTTGGAGTGGAAGTCAGAGACGCAACGAGGCGGCCATGAGGCAGGAGGGCATGCCCAGGGGGGTAGGCGCCTCAACCACGACCCCTACACTGACAGAAGATAGACAGAGAATGAAAGTCATTCCCTATGCCTCAGCCATAGGTTCTATAAAGTATGCCATGCTGTGTACCAGATCTATTGTATACCCTACAATGTTTTTACCAAGGGAGTACAATAGTGATCAAGGAGTAGATCACTGAACAGCGGTCAAAATTATCCTTAGTGGAATAAGGATATGTTTCTCGATTATGGAGGTGACAAAAAGGTTCATCGTAAAGGGTTACGTCGATACAAGTTTTGGCACTGACCCAGATGACTCTAAGTCTTAATCTGGATACATAGTGAAAGTGTGAGCAATTAGCTAAAGTAGCTCCGTGCAGAGCATTGTAGACATAGAAATTTGCAAAATACATACGGATCTGAATATGGCAGACCCGTTGACTAAACTTCTCTCACAAGCAAAACATGATCACACCTTAGTACTCTTTGGGTGTTAATCACATATCGATGTGAACTAGATTATTGAATCTAGTAAACCATTTGGGTGTTGGTCACATGAGGATGTGAACAATGGGTGTTAATCACATGGTGATGTGAACTATTGATGTTAAATCACATGGCGATGTGATCTAGATTATTGACTCTAGTGCAAGTGGGAGTGAGGGAGTCCTGGACTAGGGGGTGTCCGGATAGCCGAACTATCATCTTTGGCCGGACTCCTAGACTATGAAGATACAAGATTGAAGACTTCGTCCCGTGTCCGGACAGGACTTTCCTTGGTGTGGAAGACAAGCTTGGCGATACAGATATGTATATTTCCTACCCTTGTAACCGACTTTGTGTAACCCTAACCCTATTCGGTGTCTATATAAACCGAAGGGTTTTAGTCCGTAGGACGAACAACAATCATACCATGGGCTAGCTTCTAGGGTTTAGCCTCTCTGATCTCGTGGTAGATCTACTCTTGTACTACCCATATCATCAACATTAATCAAGCAGGAGTAGGGTATTACCTCCATCGAGAGGGCCCGAACCTGGGTAAAAACATCGTGTCCCTTGTCTCTTGTTACCATCCGCCTAGACGCACAGTTCGGGACCCCCTTACCCGAGATCCGCCGGTTTTGACACCGACATTGGTGCTTTCATTGAGAGTTCCTCTGTGTCGTCACCTTTAGGCCCGATGGCTCCTTCGATAATCAGCAATGACGCAGTCCAGGGTGAAACTTTTCTCCCCGGACAGATCTTTGTATTCGGCGGCTTTGCACTTCGGGCCAATTCGCTAGGCCATCTGGAGCAGATCGAAAGCTACGCCCCTGGCCATCAGGTCAGATTTGGAAGCTTGAACTATACGGCCGATGTCCGCGGAGACTTGATCTTCAACGGATTCGAGCCACAGCCAAGCGTGCCGCACTGTCTCGATGGGTACAATCTAGCTCTGCCACCGAACAATGCCCTGGAGGCCGCACCAGTGCCCGCTCCGACCATTAATCCGGAGCCGGTTCCCCCGATCGAGGACGAGTGGTTGGACACCACCTCGGGGGCTACGATCTCAACGGCGATTGAGCCGAACTATATCCCTGTCCTTTGCGAAGACCATGACTCCAAGGTGCCGGACTCTCTCTCGGACTCAACCCTCCGCGCCCGCCAATCGAATCCGATTACGCGCGGTCATGGAGTTCACTGCCGTGGACATCTTTCAACACTCGCCCTTTGGCGACATTCTGAATTCACTAAAGTCTCTCTCTTTATCAGGAGAGCCCTGGCCGGACTATGGTCAGGAAGGTTGGGATGCGGACGACGAAGAAATTCAACGCCCACCCACCACCCACTTTGTAGCCACTGTCGATGATTTAACCGACATGCTCGACTTCGACTCTGAAGACATCGACGGTATGGACGACGATGCCGGAGACGACCAAGAACCAGCGCCTACAGGGCACTGGAAGGCCACCACAACTCACGATGTGTGCACGGTGGATACACCCAAGGGAAGCGATAGCGAGGAGCAACGGGACACTGCGAAAAGTAATCCTCCTGAAAAGCAGTCAAAACGGAGACGTAAGCGCCGCTCAAAACCCCACCTCGACAAAGACAGCGCCCACATAGACCTAGCCATAGAGCAGGGCGACCCGGCCGACGACGAACATGCCATGGAGCAACCATCCGAACAGGATAACTTGGATAAACAACCCGTCCCCGGCAACGACAGCAGTCCGGACAATCTCTCGCCGGACATATCATTGGAGCAAAGTACTCAACACCACAGACAAATATGGCGATAGCCGCCAAACAAAGAGCTACCCAAAGCGCAAACTACTGCCCGAATTCGACGAGGAGGCCGTAGAGCCCCCACGATCAAAGAACAAAGAGGCCGCCCGGTCGGATAGACGACCACGTGGCAAACATAGAGTGGCAAGCGGCGCCAAGACACAAGCCGCACGTGATCCGCATAAGGAATCGCGACTCAAAAGAATGGCCTACCAGGTCTATCTACGGGCCAAGAAAGCAAGCTCTAGAAAGCAACACAGCGTGTCGGTATTCAACACCACGGCACACCCAAATACAGGGCGCCGACATCCCCTATGTTTCACCGATGAGGTGCTGGATCACGAATTTCAGCGGATTCAAACCCGTAAACATAGAGGCATACGACGGAACAATGACAGACTCGAGTCTGGATCGAGGATTACATCCTGCACATACACATGGCTAGAGGAGATGACCTCCACGCCATAAAATACTTACCCCTCAAACTCAAAGGGCCAGCTCGGCATTGGCTTAAAAGCCTTCCCGAAAACACCATTGGAAGTTGGGAAGAGCTCGAGGATGCGTTTGCAAATTTTCAGGGGACCTATGTCCGCCCTCCAGATGCAGACGATCTAAGTCACATAACTCAACAGCCCGGAGAGTCAGCTCGGAAATTCTGGAACAGGTTCCTTACCAAAAAGAACCAAATAGTCGACTGTCCGGACACCTAAGCCTTAGCAGCCTTCAAACACAACGTCCAAGACGAATGGCTCGCCAGACACCTCGGCCAAGAAAAGCCGAGAACAATGGCCGCATTAACAAGCCTCATGACCCGCTTTTGCGCGGGAGAGGATAGCTGGCTAGCAAGATGGAGCACCAGCGACCCAAGTACATCCGAGGTCAGGGATGGAAATGGGAAACCACGACGCAACAAGGACCCGCGCCGGACCAGGGGAAACAGTCCGAAGAGCACATAGTCAATGCCAGATTCAAAAGCTCTCGGCAGAACAATAAAAAAACTGCCCCTTAAGGATAATAGCGACGAGCTATCCAACTTAAACAAAATCTTGGACAAGATATGTCAAATCCACAGTACTCTCGGGAAGCCTGCAAACCATACCCACAGAGATTGTTGGGTCTTCAAGCAGTCCGGCAGACTCAACGCCGAACAGAAGGGGCTCGACACACCAAGTGAGGATGATGACGAACCCCACAAGTAGAGCACCGAAAACAAAAGAATTTCCCACAAGAGGTTAAAACAGTAAACTCACTTCACGTGATAAAAGGAAAAACAGAGCGGCGCCCACTAAAATGCGCGCCCGCACATACTACCCTAGCGGAGTACCAACACCGGTTGTCAAAACCAATCACCTTCGACCATCGACTACTCCGAAAGTATCCGGACGCAGGATGGACTGCCTTAATATTGGATCCTATAATCGACGGATTCCAATTTACACAAGTCCTCATGGACGGCGGCAGTGACATAAACCTGATATATCAGGTCACAATCCGCAGGATGGGGATAGACCCAACCAAAATTAGCCATAGCAACACTTCCTTTAAAGGAATAATGCCAGGCACATATGCCCATTGTACGGGCTCCCTAACATTAGAAGTTATGTTCGGTTCATCCGACAACTTCCATCGCGAAAAGTTAGTCTTCCATGTCGCCCCATTTAAAATTAGCCATCAAGCACTATTGGGACGCGAAGCTTTCGCCCGCTTTAACGCAATTCCGCATTATGCATCTCTTACACTTAAAATGCCCGGTCCACGAGGCATCATCTCATTAAAGGGAAACTCCGAGTATTCCTCGAATACGGAAAAATGTGAGACTACCTTAACAGCCTCACACTAATACGGCCTTGCTGGCCAGAAGCGTCTAAAGCAGGTCGTTCAGACCCCGGACACGGTTAGGCGAGTCCGCATAAATAAACATGATGCTTACTAGCCGCTGCACTTCCTTACAAGGGCTCCACGATGTACAACAAGAGACAATAAAGCTCAATTTTATTCATTTTTGAATCATACTCTGTTTATTTCAAATTACATTTTTCGACGATCTTTTTCAACTAAGTTCCTCTCTTTTTACAGATGAACGCTGTGCTATACCCGTCCCAGATACGGCTGCAACGGAGACACAAAGCGCAGACCTGCAGCAGGACCCGCTGCAAGGATTCTTTTCAGATTAAGACCTGCGTAAACCTTTCTCACTGTCTCTTGTTGTTATTCATCCCCGGTCTCTTGTTATAACCGAGGAGGAGGTGGCGCTTTGGCATCGGCCGCATCAGAATTTTGCACGCACTGGACACCGGGGCTTGTTATCAAGGGCATTGTTCTGCCCACTTTATAAAAGACCGAATACCTTAGGGAGTGTTCGGCGTCTCGAGTTAGGCCTTATATGCATCAGCTCGAATCATGTCTTTGGTCAAATGTTGGGTTTGCCCGCTCCGTGTTTTGCTGCCTTACGCCTCCGCTCTATCGGCTAACGCGGCACTGTGAGAACTATCTGCGACAGTGCCCGGCTCGCCAAAGAGCACCTCAAGAGAGAAAGCCAAAACTGATCGTCATGATATAGCGAGACTGGTCAACCACTCGATGACCCACCGGAATGTTTAGAATTCCTCCAAGATTAACGAAGGACCGCTTTCCGGTCAGCATATACGCACTCTAATTCGGAGAGTGCGGTGCCTCGAGGCTATATAGTAGCCCCACCATCGAACTCCTATGGCTAAGTGAAAGTGATAAAGCATTATAGTCCGGTTGCCTAGTGTGCTACGCTACAACCTCCTTAATAGGACCAAGACATTGGATTAAGTGTGAAAAAGCGCCTTCTTTGCAAACACCCCCGCACTATGTGCGGGGGAAAGCCGAGGACTGCCATCTTTCAGGTTATATATACATATACATCAACGGCCGCACAGGGAGTAGTTTACTACTTGAACGCACAAGTATAAAAAATCTCTTATATTATATTGAAACGTTGTTTCATAAGCTACACATGTCATTCAAACATAACATCCTTCGAGCACTGCGTCTCTATTAAACGAGCGCCCAGAAGAACTTCCTCAAAATAGCGCTGGACTGGTACTCGGCTTCCGTCCGAATCTGGGGACACAACGTCGGTGGCCTTCATTTCTGCCCAGTATGTCTTGACACGGGCAAGAGCCATCCGCGCACCCTCAATACACGCCGACCGCTTCATTGCGTCGATACGCGGTACCGCATCAAGGAACTGCTGCACTAAGCCAAAATAACTCTTCGGCTGGGGTCCGCCTGGCCACAAATGAGTCATGACATGCTTCATGGCAAGTCCGGATAATCGATTCAGCACGGCCCATTCGGCCAACCGATCGGTCAACGGAAGAGGACGCTCCGGACTATGGAATTGCGACCAAAATAGCTCTTCCCTCTCGCCTTTCCGCCTCGGAAGTGCTCAATCGCGTCCGCAGCGCTCGCCGCTAAGTCCAGATAAGCATCCTCCAAAATCCACAGCTTGTCCAACTGAGCATACTTCGGATCCGTGAACTTCCTCCGCAGCAGAAAAGGCTTTCCAGCAGCAACATCCACAGCCTGACGTAGCTCCTCCTTTGCAGCTCTCATTGCGGAGCGGGCATCCTTGGCTTCGGCGGTGGCCTTTTTAGGTCCTCTTGCTCGCTTTGACGTTCTTTTTCAAGAACCCCGCAGCGGTCGGTAGCATTCTTCAACTTTATGGCCATATCGGCCATTTCCTCTTTGCTTCGGCAAAGGAGCAGCCCGCTCGCTTTTAGCTCTTGCCGCCCTTAAGCGCCGCATTACTATTTCTGGCTTGTTTTTAGCTCGGGCGAGGTCCGCCGTAGCTCCTCCACAGCGCGCACCACCTGCATTAAGCATACAAGTAGTAAGGCACGGGCGCCAAGCTCCCTTACCAGCGTCCGCCAAGAAGTCGATACCTTGTGACTCGTTAAACCGCTTATTGACAAGCGCGATGTCCGTGATCTGCGCTCGTCAAGTTGCCGCTTTAGTTCGGCAATTCATCATCCGGCTGGCCACGGACGCCCGCCACCTATTTAGGAGCGGCAATATGTTATAATCGAGATTATGATCCTCGCACGCTGTCAATTTTGACAACATACCGAGTCTCGGGGCTACTATCTATACAGGCGCATTCTATATGCATAACCGCCGAAGGTACATCATTTTGCGTACCTCGAACCCGTCAAGAAGCTTCGACGGCTTCATGCAATCCGCTCTTAGCGGATGCAATTCTTTCAATCACCATACCCATTAGCGCACGGTGATCTTACGAGATAGCCGCCGCCTCGAGCAGATCCTTCACTCTTCCGACCGCGCGCCCGATTGGCGCGGACCTTCCGCCCCGCCGGACTGGGAAACCTCCGCGACGAAACCTCGTGGTCGTCCGCCTCGCATGAAGGTGCGACAGGTGGAGGCGTTTAGCTCTCCATCATCTCCGGAAGAAGATCCTCAAGACGAGCTCACTGCGAAGGGCTGAGATCCGAACTACAAGGTATAATTTCGTTATCTTCTAAATAAATACAGGATGTCCTTATTACAAGACCCTTCTTTTTACTTACGACTCATTGGAGGGCTGATCCCTTGGGGAAATAGTGCGGCTGGGGTACTTCCCAGCGGGACTCTCCGACGAAGATTTCTTTCCCTCTTTGAGGCCTTTACCTCCGGATCTTCCGCAGTCCTCTTCTCTCCTTGGAGGGTGGGACTTTTGATCCCTCCTTCCTTGAAAGCCTCCTTCGTGGAGGCAGTTGCTTCCCCGCTCCCCCCTTCGCCTTCTTCAAAAGGCACGGCCTTCAGCATCTTGGTCAGCACGGGATCCGGCGTGGTCTTTGGGAGGGGAGCCGGACACCTTATCAACTTTGCCTTCGCTATCCACTCCTGTTCAAGAAACAGCTCCTTTAAGGGCAAGTTTATGATAAATGAACGGACAGCCTGTCCGGGTACATGACTACTTACTTGAGTATCTGGGCGATTGCACCTTAGTCCTGCGTCCTCAGTCAGGTCCGGACACTTCTCTTGTGATCCGAAGAACAATTTATACATCTCCACGGGCGTCGTACCCATAAAATGTTGGAGAGCTCGTGGTCCCTCCAGATTAAATTCCCACGCATGAGGGGGCGACGCTTGCAGGCGAAGGCTCGAATCAACATAACTCGCGCCACTCGACCAGATTGATCTCTTTTCTTGGAGGTCTCGAATACGGCCCTGCAACAGAGGAACATCCTTGGACGGCCCCCAGTCGAGCCCCTTGTTGACCCATGACGCCAGCTGTTGTGGTGGACCTGAGCGGAAGGTGGGAGGCGCCACCCATTTGGTGCCCCTTGGAGCAGTGATATAGAACCACTCCCGTTGCCACAAACCAAGCTCCGCCGGAAAAAGAGCCCTCGGGCCACGGAGCATCAACGCACTTGCTTATGATAGCCCCTCCGCACTCTGCCTGTTGCCCCTTGATCATCTTCGGCTCCACCTTAAAAGTCTTGAGCCACAATCCGAAGTGGGGGGTAATGCGGAGAAAGGCTTCACATACGACAATGAATGACGAGATGTGGAGGATGGACTCCGGATTCAAGTCGTGGAATTCCAGCCCATAATAAAACATGAGCCCCCGCACAAAGGGATCCGTCGGGAAGCCTAAACCCCGAAGGAAGTGAGACACGAAGACCACGCTCTCGCCGGGCTCGGGAGTGGGAATGACCTGCCCTGGAGCAGGCAGCCTATGCGAAATCTCGCCGGTTAGATACCTGGCGTCACACAGCTTTAGCACATGTTCTTCTGTGACGGAAGAAGACATCCATCGGCCGAGCTGGTCGGAGTCGGACATCGTCGAAGGTCCGAAGCATCTAAATATGAAGCTTTGGGTGTTAGAACTCGAAGCGCGGGGCGAATTTGATGGAGGGTGGAAAAAAGAAGAGGGCCTTGGTCTCGTTATAAAGAGGTTGAATACCAAGAGCCCTCCCCGTGGTCGATTGGGACTCGCCTTCGATAGAGGAGGCGTGCCAATGACCACGGTTGGGTTACCCACATCCGTATTGATGAGAATCCCAGAATAAGGGGGCACGATCTACGCTTTGATAAGACGTGCCAAGGAAACCGCCTCGCTAAACGCGCTGAGGTGGAACAGTAAAACCGATTCGTATAAAGGCCTGGCCGTGGTGTGATGTCACGCCGTGGAATACGTCAGCAGATCTATGCAAAAATTATTCTCTCTACGGTGGTATGTGGAACTTGTTTTGCAGAGGCGGACACTATCCTTGTGTTCAAAACCTTCTATGAAGTATTCGGAGGAGGAACCCACCTTGCAATGCCGAAGACAATATGCGCGCGGACTCGCTGCGTCATTGAAGCCTGGTTCAGGGACTACCGAGGATTCTGGACTAGGGGGTGTCCGGATAGCCGAACTATCATCTTTGGCCGGACTCCTAGACTATGAAGATACAAGATTGAAGACTTCATCTCGTGTCCGGATAGGACTTTCCTTGGCGTGGAAGACAAGCTTGGCGATCTGGATATGTAGATTTCCTACCATTGTAACCGACTCTGTGTAACCCTAACCCTATTCGGTGTCTATATAAATGTATGGGTTTTAGTCCGTGGGACAAACAACAATCATACCATGGGCTAGCTTCTAGGGTTTAGCCTCTCGATCTCGTGGTAGATCTACTCTTGTACTACCCATATCATCAATATTAATCAAGCAGGAGTAGGGTATTACCTCCATCGAGAGGGCCCGAACCTGGGTAAAAACATCATGTCCCTTGTCTCCTGTTACCATCCGCCTAGACACACAGTTCGGGACCCCCTACCCGAGATCCGCCGGTTTTGACACCGATAGGGAGACTGAAGGAAATATGCCCTAGAGGCAATAATAAAGTTAATATTTATTTCCTTATTTCATGATAAATGTTTATTATTCACGCTAGAATTGTATTAACCGGAAACATAATACATGTGTGAGTACATAAACAAACAGAGTGTCACTAGTATTCCTCTACTTAACTAGCTCGTTGATCAAAGATGGTTATGTTTCCTACCCATAGACATGAGTTGTCATTTGATTAAACAGGGTCACATCATTAGGAGAATGTTGTGATTGACTTGACCCATTCCGTTAGCTTAGCACTCGATCGTTTACTATGTTGCTATTGCTTTCTTCATGACTTATACATGTTCCTATGACTATGAGCTTATGCAACTCCCGTTTACTGGAGGAACACTTTGTGTGCTACTAAACGTCACAACCTAACTGGGTGATTATAAAGATGCTCTACAAGTGTCTCCGAAGGTACTTGTTGGGTTTGCGTATTTCGAGATTAGGATTTGTCACTCCGATTGTCGGAGAGGTATCTCTGGGCCCACTCGGTAATGCACATCACTATAAGCGTTGCAAGCATTGTAACTAATGAATTAGTTATGGATGATGTATTACTAACGAGTAAAGAGACTTTCCGTAACGAGATTGAACTAGGTATTGAGATACCGACGATCGAATCTCGGGCAAGTAACATACCGATGACAAAGGGAACAATGTATGTTGTTATGCGGTCTGACCGATAAAGATCTTCGTAGAATATGTGGGAGCCAATATGAGCATCCAGGTTCCGCTATTGGTTATTGACCGGAGACATGTCTCGGTCATGTCTACATAGTTCTCGAACCCGTAGGGTCCGCACGCTTAAAGTTTTGATGACGGTTATGTTATGAGTTTATGAGTTTTGATGTACCGAAGGTTGTTCGGAGTCCCAGATGTGATCACAGACATGACGAGGAGTATCGAAATGGTCGAGACATAAAGATTGATATATTGGAAGCCTATATTTGGATATTGGAAGTGTTCCAGGTGAGATCGGGATTTTACCGGAGTACCGGGGGTTACCGGAACCCCCCGGGGGCTTAATGGGCCTCAGTGGAAATAGAGGGCAGCAAGGGGAGTGTGGGGCGCGCCCCCCAAGGCCCAAACTGAATTGGTTTAGGGAAAAGGGGGCCGGCCCCCTCTTTCCTTCCCCTCCTCTCCCTTTCCTCCCCCCTCTCCTACTCCTACTAGGAATAGGAGACCTTCTCCTAGTGGGAGTAGGACTCCCCCTTGGCGCGCCTCTCCCTGGTCGGCCGCCTCCTCCCCTTGCTCCTTTATATACTGGGGCAGGGGGGCACCCCATAGACACAACGATTGATCTCTTGGATCTCTTAGCCATGTGCGGTGCCCCCCTCCACCATAATCCACCTCGATAATATCATAGCGGTGCTTAGGCGAAGCCCTGCGTCGGAAGAACATCATCATCGTCACCATGCCATCGTGCTGACGGAACTCCCCCTCAAAGCTCGGCTGGATCGGAGTTCGAGGGACGTCATCGAGCTGAACGTGTGCTGAACTCAGAGGTGTCGTATGCTCGGTACTTGATCGGTCGGATCATAAAGACGCATTTACTACATCAACCGCGTTGTCGACGCTTCGCTTTCGGTCTCACGAGGGTACGTGGACAACACTCTCCCCTCTCGTTGCTATGCATCACCATGATCTTGCGTGTGCGTAGGATTTTTTTTGAAATTAGTACGTCCCCAACAGTGGCATCCGAGCCTGGTTTTATGCGTAGATGTTATATGCGCGAGTAGAACACAAGTGAGTTGTGGGCGATATAAGTCATACCGCTTACCAAAGATGTCATACTTTGGTTGGCGGTATTGTTGGATGAAGCGGCCGACCAACATTACGCCAGTATGCTTACGCCGAGAGTGGTTCTACCGACGTGCTTTGCACACAGTGGTTGGCGGTGTCGGTTTCTCCAACTTTAGTTGAACTGAGTGTAGCTACGCCGGTCCTTGATAAGGTTAAAACAACACTAACTTGACGAACTATCGTTGTGGTTTTGATGCGTAGGTAAGAACGGTTCTTGCTCAGCCCGTAGCAGCCACGTAAAACTTGCAACAACAAAGTAGAGGACGTCTAACTTGTTTTTGCAGGGCATGTTGTGATGTGATATGGTCAAGGCATGATGCTATATTTTATTGTATGAGATGATCATGTTTTGTAACCGAGTTATTGGCAACTGGCAGGAGCAATATGGTTGTCGCTTTATTGTATGCAATGCAATCGCCCTGTAATTGCTTTACTTTGCGGTAGCAATAGTCGTAGAAGAAGTAGTTGGCGAGACGACAACGATGCTACGATGGAGATCAAGGTGTCGCGCCGGTGATGATGGTGATCATGACGGTGCTTCGGAGATGGAGATCACAAGCACAAGATGATGATGGCCATATCATATCACTTATATTGATTGCATGTGATGTTTTTCTTTTATGCATCTTATTTTGTTTAGATCAACGGTAGCATTATAAGATGATCTCTCACTAAATTTCAAGGTATAAGTGTTCTCCCTGAGTATGCACCGTTGCGAAAGTTCTTCATGCTGAGACACCACGTGATGATCGGGTGCGATAGGCTCTACGTTCAAATACAACGGGTGCAAAATAGTTGCACATGCGGAATACTCAGGTTAAACTTGACGAGCCTAGCATATGCAGATATGGCCTCGGAACACCGAGACCGAAAGGTCGAGAGTGAATCATATAGTAGATATCACTACAAAAAAATACACTTCCGTGATGATACGTGTTTGTCACAGTAGGTCACGTTTTTTGTCATGCACGTACATCCCTGACAAATTTATGACAGAATCAAGATAGTCATACCTGTGTTGTCGTAGAAGTGTTCCATGACATTACCAAAATTATCATCACGGAAGTGTCCAATTCCATGACGATAAATCGCGCGTCACATAAGTGCTTTCGTCAAGGGTGACCGACACGTGGCATCCACCGTAACGGAACGCCGTTAAGCTATCGGGTCGGGTTTTGGATCCGATAACCCGTTAACAGCCCCGACCAATGGGGATTTTCCACGTGTAAAATCATCATTGGCTGGAGGAAACACGTGTTGGCTCACCGTTGGGACAAATGTCATCCGTTCATTGGACCGAAGTCGTCTATGATACTGCGACACGTGGCACGACCCAACAGAGGCCCATTCCTGTGAAAAGGCCGGCCCGTTTGACTTGGTCAAAAGGTGGCGGCCCGGCCCACGGTAAGCCTGTTAATGGCCTGTTCGCATATAGCCCATATACAGCCCGCTAACCCAGGGCCCGTTACGCCCTATCCGAATTAGGCCCAGTAGCGTCATCTGGGCCGTCCCATATGATTCAGCCCCTTTTAACTTCCGACCCATGTGTGGCCCATGACATCTTTCGGCCCATATGAGGACCTTTGTAACTCTTGGCCCATTAATGGCCCGTGGTGAAACTGGCCCGTAATGAATAGTCTATCACTTTATACCCATTAACGGCATGTTATTCCATTGGGCCGTTTCCAGCCCAAGTTATCTTTCGGCCTTCTCAGGGCCCATTGATTCTTGGGCTCATTTGCAGCATTCCGCTACATACGGCCCGTTACTGTCATTTTCTGCTTGTGGGCCAAATTCAACCAGTCGTTACAGTAGGCCCCTTTGCGGACCGTTAATACGTTGCGCCGTTTTCATGTCAAAAAAACCCGTTGGGCTGTTTTCATAGAGTTATCAAATACGGCCTATTAACGGCCCGTTATGGTCCACGAATAGTACGGCCCATGATTGGCGAAATTGATACGCCCCGTAGAAGGCACATGGATCCTACGACTCGTATGAGGCCCATGGATAGTACGGCCCGTAGAAGGCCCATGGATCGTACGGCGCGTAGAAGGCCCATGGACCCTATGGCCCGTAGAAGGCCCATGGACCCTAAGGCCCGTATAGAAGGCCGATGGATCCTACGGCCCATATAGAAGGCCAATGGATCCTACGGCCGGACGAATGCCCATGGATCATACGGCCTGCTGGAGGCCCATGGTTACAACAGTCCGTGTGTTGCCATGATTATTTTGGCCTAGTTACCAAAAATAGGCTATTGTGGCCACTAGAAAAACACAGAAAAAGAACTGCAGTGACTACGAGCAAACAATTAAACAAGACAATAAGGAAATAAATAAGCAAGCAATTAATGCTAGCCTATTACCGCTATTACACATATTACATCCATTTGGGCATCAAAGTTCTCCACCAAAGCAAATATAGGGAACAAAGCAGATATTACATACATCGCCGTCAAAATTGGCCACCAAGGCAAATAAACGCGGCAGCAAAACAAGAGCATAATCAAACAACTTTAGAAGAGCTCAAGAAACGTTATCCCGGTATCCACCATGCGGGCAATAAGCTTAGCAAGCTGATTAGCTTTGTCCTGTTTGGTGCTAAAATCCTCCAACGCTTGATGTTGCACCGTAAAGTATGCATCTGAATGCTCCGGGGACTTCCGCATCCTTCCGCTTCTTGTCGCAAAGACAGCTGATCGATGTCTTTCAGCTTGTAGTTGAGACTCAAGAAACCGAACTGATTCGCATAATGAGTTTGAATAGATTGTGCAAGCGGTAGTGGCCAGTAACTCAAACACTAAACCAAGACAGGACTTTGGGGTTGTCTCGCTGTCTTCAAGATAGTCTTCCTTAGCTGTTTTATCAGCTTTGTTGGAGACCAACAAGGATGTATCACTATCCTGAACCTTATCTGCATTAGTTCCTTTACCATTGCTTAATAAGGCACTCTTCCCCAATATTCTATCAGCATTCTAAAAGAAGAAACAAGCAGACACATAACAAGTTTAGCATGTACTAGTATATGAAACTCATTTTGGCGAACCAGTTCATTAGTAAGGTGGACAGGATTAAACTACCAAGTCTTCTATTGCCAAGTACTAGTACATAATAAAAGCATCAAACAAACATATATCTATGTCCTATGGTCACTGCATTGTCTTGCCAAATCAAAATAGAGACACGGTTCAAATCATATCAGTTCAAGACAAAGCAGCAGTGAAAGAATACAAAGTGTGGGAAACTACACGGCACAACAAGATTTCAGATGGGTACCACGGGTCTACATGTACAACAACACTATTGGCTCTGTTGTGATGCTAGTAATGTGCATGATATGAAAGTCAACTGTATACACAATTGAAATTGAAATCAACAGAGCTATTGATAAGAGAAAACCTGTTAAAGAAACATGCGTGAACATACCTGCTGTGCCATTGGAGTTTCGATTGGATCCTTTAATTTAAAAATAAGTTTGTATGAGTAAATACAGTGATACAAGAGCAAAGCAATCATAGTTAAAAAAGGCGCGCCTAAGCGAGTGCTTAAGCGCACTTAGGCTCTAGGCGTTGGCAAAATGCATTGCGCATAACTACGCATAATCTGTGCATAACTGCGCATAAGCATGTGCTTTGGTTAGTAAAGCGCAAGGAGGTGGCAAAACGCACAATTAACGCCTAGCGCTTTTTTGAACTATGATAGCAATGGAATCTTAAATTAGAACAGTTGTTCTTCAGGTTTTGGCACTTGTTCTACATGAACAGACTACAGTAAGACGCAAGAATAAAATACTTAAAAATAGAAAATGAGCTCATATACCTTACCACATTCTTGGTTCGGGACCAGTACAGAACAAGGCGTTCCTAGTCATCGTCCAGTAAATGTGTCTTAGGAGAACGTAAGGGAATTTGATGAGTTTCTTTGCCGGTGAAGTACGTTTTCTTCAGGTAATTCCGAAATTTCCACCAAGCATTCTTGAAGATAGCAGAGGTATTAGCACAGGTTACCTCATCTTGAGTTTCCAAATAGGTCCTTCTCTATAGAGAAAAATGGGAAATTTTCTGTATTATAACCATCATGGAGGTAGGATGTATGGGACGAAGCAAAGTAATTGCCATGAATAACATTACTTACACATAACTCCTGGACAAACACCTGCAGCTGGCATTTTCCTTCATTTTCAGTATAATATTTCCAAGATGGGAAGATACGCACATACGATTTAACAAAATCAAATGCGATAGATGCTAAAGTACGACTGGCTGGTTGTGCTTCCTCCACAGGAATAGGCGTACTAACTGGTGGAATTGGGGTTCGCCGTGATAGTACTTGCCCTTTGGGCACTGGAGCTGCCTTACTAACTGCTCTTGTTTGGGAGCTCTGTGGTGGAGATGGTGCTGTGTCAAGAGGAACTGGGTTACTATCGGCTGGGGTTTGGGGTTAGATTGGGTGAAGCTGGTTATCTGTCCATCGCAGTAGGGGTACAATCTGCGAGAGTTTGGGTTATGTGTGGTAGTGCTGGTTCTTGTGCATGTACAACCGGGGTGCTATCTCCACCAAGAGGTAGCACTGTTTTATTTGAAGACCGTGTTTTTATTCCGCTAGATACTGGCATCACCCGCTCCTATTCAAATGGTTGATAAACAGGAAACATAGTTGAATGTACATACATTGTATGAGAGACAGATGCAATAGATAGTGTGGAAAAAAGAGGGCATGAAATAGTTGACATGTATATTGTTTAACTAAAACGGATAGCATGACATAATTTCACATATATGATGTCTATCTAAACTGGATAGCATAACATAACATAATTCAAAGATATGATGAATAACTAAACAGGATCGCATGACATAATTCACCTACATGTTATCTAAGTAATCAGGATCGCATCATTTAATTCACATATGTGATTTATATGCTAAACAGAGGGCATTCGATATGATGTCTGAACTAAGAACATGGTGTTGAATATTGTGTATATGATGTCTAAACTATGCAATACAAGACACCGTATGCATGATATCAGCAGTATAACCGTGCCAAGTTAGAGCATACACCTCAGTGGGGGAATAGGACTGGTCATCTGTCTCTGAATCCATCTCTGAGGAGCTATCGGGACCCAACAAGAGATCTGCTTCGACAGGTAGCATTGTCTGCTCTGAAGGCCTTGTTTTCACTCCAGATTTTTCCATCTCCCACCCAAATGGCTGATTCATAGGAAGAGTAGTTTAATGTACAAACATTGTCGACAAATGGAAATGTAATGAAGAAAAGGATGGGCAAGATATCATTCAAATATATGATGCCTGGTTAAACAGGATGGCATTGCACATTTCACATATATTATGGCTGGCTAAAAGACATGAGACTGCATAATTCCCATATATGATATAGAAACTAAACAGGTGGCATTACGAACATGTCTAAACTAAGCGAGATGACATATATGATGTCAAAAGTAGTCACTTTGCAAGGCAACATATGCATGATATGACTAACATCATCATGCCAAGGTAGAGTAAACACCTTGGGGGGTAAATAGGAGTGGTCACGCGTGTGAATCCGCCTCAGAACAGATATCTTCCTCTGGATTACAATCTGGAGAGGGGTGGGGAGGGTTTGCCATTGAACCCACCATGGAGAGATGTCTGCATGACATTGTATTGCCGCGCAAAACTCTTCTCTTTTTCTCTACATGTTCAACATGACTGTGTACAATATCTGACATGCATACGAAAAAATATGGTGAGATTATGTAAGGAGAGCATGCAGAAATTTAGAGTGATGGTAACAACCAGTGGATCGACGTTTTTACGTTGAACCAAAATAGCCCTAATGGATCGACGTGAATGTATAGTAATAAGTGATGCAACAAGTGTACAACCTCTTTGTCGTAGCCGTGTCGACCTCAGCATCATTGGGTTGGTCGCTGAAGCAGTTGAGGCAGAGGTGGCTGTCGGAGGTGTGGAGGAAGATCTAAGGAATCTGTAGACGGCGTCCAGGGCACTGCTCTATTGTGATGGATCGTTCTGTCGTTGGAGCAGCTCCGGTGAGCCGTAAGACGTCAAGGCTGAAGCAGCACAAGACAGACATCGTCAATCTCAAGTGGGATTCTAATAGCATCTCCAATAGATGATGTAAAATGGATGTAAAATTAACATCACCAAAAACCACCTCACTACAACAGATGAGGTAAAAATTGTTGACTCTGAAATTAACTGTTGAAACTGAAATTTACTGTGGAATCTGAATGCTACTGTCGAAACTGAACGCAATGGTAGCAAAGAGGCACTTGACATGTAGTTTAGGGAGGGCCTGCAGTTCATCTTCAACCTGCACCCCCCTGAGCCGCCAGCCACCACCGGCCGAACCGCCGGCCCCAGCGCCGCCTCGCCGCCCCGAAACAACTCACCACCGCTGCCCCAGCCAGCCCTCTAGGCCCCCGCCCCACCCTGAACACTAAGATAGATAGTGGGGTACCTCTCCGGCGAGCCCCCGTCCCCGCTGCGGGTGGTTCTTCCTTAACTCCGGCGAGCCCCCCAACCCCTGAAAATCGACTGACCCAAAAGTCGATTCAGTCGACTGAAGTGTGGCTTCATCGGAGCAGAGCAGCAGCACGAGCGAGGGGGAGAGCAGCAGCAGTAGCTAGGCGAGCGAGCGATCGAGCGAGAGCCGGAGCAACAGCAGCAGCGCGAGCGAGAGCCAGAGCAGCAGGAGCAGATCCGGCTGGTATGGACGCCGCCGCCGAAGGGGCCTCGCACTGGGGGGAGAGCCGCCATGGAGATGTCGCCCGCGGCGCTGGCTTCAAGGTAGCCGCTCCATGGGGGTGCGGGATGGAGCACCGTTGGCGCCGGGAGGTCGAGTTAAGGAGAAGGTGCGATGCGATGAGTGTACAACCTCTTTGGTGGCGCCGAGTAGGCCTCGGCTTCGTCCGAGGAGTCGGTGAGGATGCTGCGGTTCCGGTGGAGCAGGTTAAGGCGGCACTATGGGGATGGAGCAGCCGCGATAGACGAGGCGATCGTCGGAGCAGCTCCTTGGAGGTGGAGCATGGGGCGGCTGAACCGGCGGGACGGCGAGATGGACGACGGATCCTCATCCGGGGAGGTGGACGAGGGACGTTGAGCTGTTGCGGTGGACGACGTGTCGGGGAAGAGGCTCCGGCTGGGCAGCGGTGACGTGGCGGACGGAGGAGGGTGGGGTTTCGTGGCTGAAGCGGAGAGGTTATGGCGGCCTGGGATTTCGAATGGCGAAAAGGGGGCGATGGGAGGGGGTGAAGCATGACTTAGGGACGCGCTTGTCCAAAATGTAGGGTGTGTTACAAAAGTACCCCCCATCGATTTGAACTAGTGACCCTTTCGGCTCAGGGTTAGAAGGGGGATTTCACATGTCGGGATTTGGCAGCTGGAGGGAGTTTTCACGCGCGTTGTAATTTCGGGATAGCAAGGCGCGGTTTGTGAAGGCGCCAGTTTTGGGAGCACGATATCTGAATTTTCGGGATATAGCAAGACGCGGGTTGAATTTTAGGGACAAGCCGAACGTGTAGTAATATTTTACTTGTACGTACCAAATCAATTCGCACTTCCCTCAACCAAAAAGAAAACGAAAAAATAAAACTATTCACACCACACAAAGAGAGAGTCTTGCCCCGTTTTACTATACAAATGCTATTCAAAGCTACTCCCTCCTTCCATCTATATAGGGCCTAATGCGTTTTTTGATGCTAACTTTGACCAAATATTAGAGCAATGATATATGACATGCAACTTACACAAAGCACACCGTTAACTTCGTCTATGAAAGGTTCTTTCAATGATATAATTTTCACATTGTGCATGTCATGTACTATTAATCTTGTCAATAGTCAAAGGTGGTCTTAAAAATCTCATTACGCCCTATATAGATGGAAGGAGGGAGTATGAATCCATGTTATGTCCGATTAAATTTTTTCGCTTGCTGTATAATGCATGTAACCTACTCATACCAACATTTTAGTGCATTCCAAATGTCTATACTACCGCTGCAATTCAAACTAAATTTGAATTCGTTTCTCTATTTCAATAAGAATCTACAAGCATGATTGTTGCCAACTTCAACCATCATAGTTTCCTTGCTATCCGCCAGATATAAATCGGACAGCCTATAATGCAGGATGGCAGGCACATCATCATCAACAACTCCCTTTTTTATAAGAGTAGAGATAAAATATATTAAATGTAGTATAACATGTTCATAAACACACCATGTGTATAACCGTTATATATATTCACACATGCGTCGGTTTAAAACAGTATGGTAAATTCTTCAAATATCCGAATTCGCTTTTTATAATGAAGTATATATGATCTCTATTCGTCTTTTACACCCACACAACCCTCTTATCTTTGTAGCTAGCACTAACTTTCTCTTGTGCATGCACACGCCCGCATCCCTCTCACCCTTCCTCAACATTCTCTAGCTCCATCGCACAAATTCGTATTTTCACTTTAGGTCGTTCACCCACGGTGTGTGTAGGCCCCCCGACTCCTTCTTTACGGCACACATCGATCGATATGCCTCTCTAGCCAGATGTGCCTAGCACAAACACAAGCTTCCCCTCTTCTCTTGTCACCGTCCATGCCTCACTCCCACCACTCTTTTCATCGTTCTCGTACTCGCACACTCCTCCCCGCTCGATATAGTATGCCTCTCGTACCACCTCCTACATGCATCCCTCTCTATCTATCCTTCTCCTCGTGCCTCATTTGCTTCTAACACACACATGCATGTATATCGATCGATCTCCCAACATATACCTAGATCGACTTTAACTACCCCCCATCGATCGACGTACCTCACAAGTTATGTCTCTCCTTTCTCTAACAAAGGGCGATTGATCTTCCTATGTAGTTATGTCTGCTTACCACAGCCACATTGTCCCCCTCATCATTCGTGCATGCCTCCTGACCCGTCTCTCACACGCACGCACGCACAACAAGCAGCCATCTCCTCTCTTATTGATATTGCAGGCGTGCCCTCCGCTTGTCTAGCAAGCCTATCCCACCATTTGTTAGAAGCAACTCCACTACCACCCCTCCAACACTCTAGCTTTGTCTCTCTCCCAACCTTATTCCTCTCCCGCACATATGCATGGATGCTGATCGATCTCCTTAATACATGAGGCAGATCGATCTCCTTAATACATGAGGTAGGCCTCTCTCCTCCACACATATACCAACCATTGTACCTCTATAGTTAATTGGGCCTCCTCTTCCCCACCACACACCGATAGTCGAGCTGCAGGTAGGTATCCATGCCACGAGACAAACTGCACATGTCCCTCTCACGCTCCAAAGAGGGCCAGCCACTCTATATCTTTGACGTGGGCACACACAAATTGATGGCACTCTTTATCGATCATGGCAGCACACACACACACATCATCATCCTCTTTTGATTCTATGGACACCTCAAGCCGATGATACCTCCACTCTCTTCTCGTGGATCGCCCCTCTATATATGTTATATCCAGGACTCTATTTCACACACATTGCATATGTTACATTTTTGATTGACCCCCCAAAAAAACTCTCAAGAACCCACACACTATATCTCTCTAGGTTTGTATCTCTCTCACACAACCCCACATAGGTGGTGTGCGTATACAAGAAGAGAATAGGTGCACCGTGCACGTACTCACGCTTCGTGCCCAGCCACACTCTTGCTGGTACACGGTGGAGCTCATTTCTTTCTGAAATGGCAGCCCACGCTAATTTGAACGCTTTGTGGCGGTTTTTTACCTAGGGAGGTCATGTACCACGCCTGCACGAAACAAAGTTCGACTTGACGTGTTGCCGCGTTATTTTTAAATAAAGTTATAGCGCTCAATGGCACGTACACAGAATATAAAACGATTTTTATGGAGATAAAGGTAGTCTGCTCACTATATACAATGGAGCCTTGCGTGCCTGGTTTGTCGCTCTTCAGAGTATCTTACACAAGGCTGCGGTGGCCTCTCTCTCTCTCACCGTTGGTCACTGATCCGACCGCATCCCGTCCGCCGGGGGAAAGGGAGTGTGGTGGCCTCTCTCTCTCTCTCACCGTTGCTCACTGATCCGGCTGCATCCCGTCCGCCGGGGGAAAGGGAGGAAGTGCATCATTTCTCCGTTCGACGGTGCCGAGGCAGCACGTCCCGATCTGCGGTACATGTTGTTCTCTCTGACCAAGATCCGGCGCGGTAGGGCCTACGCCACCTGCTCGCAGATTCCCCCCGCCGCCGCTCACCTAGTTACATCCCGACGACCTCCAGGTATCCCCTCCGGCCTTGCTCCACTGCCCGTCTTCCCACATCGCTGCATGCGGATCTTCCATAGTTCTTTGCCCAAAACGTAGCTCATCCAGCGTACTTTCCATATTGCATTCTCGTCCTCACACCGTTTTAGACAAACACAACTGTGTTGTTATCTTCCTTTAGGGCAAGGAATATGCTTCTTTTTTGTCGTCGCATGTGTCATCAACTGTTATTGGCCAGTAATTGTTTCCTTTCTACCTCTTTTTTGCAAACAGGGCTATCCATTTCACCTCGTTGCTATTGCGACCTTTTGGTGAACTGCACAAATCACTTTTTTCTTAAGAGTGTTTTGTGCAGTTGTACTAAAATGTCACACGGGCAACGTCTCTACATTTCAGTGCGACTGCACAAAGGGAGATTGGTTTTGCTCTATCCTCCTCATCCAACTCCGAGCCTAATCTTCTCCAACTAGTTAGTCTTAAGAGAGACTGCAAAGGTGACCGGCTTCTATTTGTGTGTTTATTGTTTCATCAGCAGTCCTCTATTATCGTAATCACACTTAATATCTTTGGAACAGGGACGCTTAGCTCTATTTTAGTGGAACTGCACAAAATGATCGGAAAGTTGCATGCTCCAGACAGCTACTTTTTCCCCAACATGCCTTGTTGATTTAGACAGAGCTGGGGGTACGTTGCTGCCAATGAAAGCATGGATCAATTTTAATTTAACACCTTCTCACAACTCTGTCTTCATTTGTGATGTAATTATTAGCTCTGATCTGCTAATAATTGACATGCGTTAGCAAGGAAGTTAGTTTTTTATTGTTTCCGAAAGAGCATCGATGGCAAGACACGCGAAACAAAAGCTGAAAGCTCACACCATTGTACAATTTCATGTTGCTGGAAAATTATTTGTATAGTGCGTCAATTATGTAAACAAATGATGGAAGCTTGATAGCATTGCTAGAAGCCTCTTCATCATCCGGGTCCATGTGCCATGCACAAAATTATACTCCTTCGTTCCTAAATATTTGTCTTTTTACAAATTTCAAACAGGCATATTTTAGAGTGTAGATTCACTCATTTTGCTTCGTATGTGTACTCCCTCCATTCCTAAATATTATATTCGTCTTTCTAGAGATTTCAACAAGTGACTACATACGGAGCAAAATGAGTGAATCTACACTCTAAAATATGTATATATACATCCGTATGTGCCAGTCCATTTGAAATCTCTAAAAAGACAAATATTTGAGTAGTCACTCGTTGAAATCTCTAGAAAGACAAATATACTCCAGAGTATATTTAAGAACCGAGGGGGTAGTGCACAACCGCATGGGGAATTCAGCCCGGTCGTTGCCACATTAATAGTGAGTAATGAGCAGTGAAATCATAAGCCCCACCTTTCCCAATGTAAGTTGCTCTGAAGAAGCAACCATCAATACGCTCTTCTTTGAATCCGCTCATACTACTCCATCCATCACTGTTTATACAGCGCGCTAAAGAAAAAAGAAAAAAAATCTGTGGGACCAAGGCGATTAGCGACCGGCCTGAAAAATAGCATTGGTAGTTATAGCATGACGTACACACATGCATGCAGTGCTTCCACCCTGGGTGCACACATGCATGCACTTACTCTACTCCGTAGTAGTACAGTACATGGAGAGAAAATTGTGGACTTGATTGCGGTTACCATGCCCTAATTAATTGAGCATTAAACCAAACGCGTCTAAAGTCTCTCTGGTGGTGGAAATGCATTGAGAGAAATGCATCATAATGAAGCACGCCCTGTAAACTGTGACGGAGGGAGGAGTAGTATGAAGGTGCAAAACCAAGTATGCGTATGGCCAGTCGGTCAACGCACCTCCTCTTGGCATATCACTGACATGTGGGACAGGAGTGTGAGCAAACCGATCTCAATTGACGGCAAAGAGCCAACCCACCGTTCCTTGAGAGAGACGAGGAGCGAGAACACACAGACGGGCTTGCACGGAGGCCAAGATATATTCGAGCATGGTTGGTTGATCGATATAATTCATTACATGTTGGGCTGCCGTTTTCCGCATTTCTCCGGAATAAACATGTACTTTATCAGAGATAAAAAAAATAAGAGTACAGACGCTCCACCATGTGGTTCTAGTAGTAGTACTACTCGTACTACTGCGCTTGGCTCTTCGCCTCTTCGTGAAGTCGAACAAGGTACTCCGCATGTTGGGTACTACATTGTATGCCTCTGACAATCTGACACCGAATGGACTAATGCATGTCCACCGAGGGTAGGTTGCATTAGTCAAAAGGCGTAAGCGAGCTTCACCTTGTCCTGCAAGCTTCTCCTCGTTCTGCGAGTTGACGGGACACACCAAAAAGTAGTGCTAGTCCATACTCCCTCCTTTTCGGCTAATATGGCTTAATCTTTTTTGCGGGTAAATGAGAGAGCTTTATTCATATATAAGCATTCTTAGGACGATCATCCAAGAAACTGGTCACTAGGAAGCGAGGTACCCTGCAAAAAAAGTAGGAAGCGAGGTGTTTCATCAAGCCAGCTCTCGGCCACATTCAAAGTGCAGCAAGCACGGTTCGCACGAAGATGCGCTGCAAGGTTTGCTGACCTGTTTACATGCTGAATAACAAAAAAACAGGAAATATTACCGAGCGCTACTATTTGTAACAGGATATGAGCCAGAATTAAGCGAGAATTGTGGCGAGTGTTCCATGCAATCAACTTCCATTATCACATGCGAGAACCCTCGAAGAGAACCAAATGTGTTGAAGATTGCTTTATCACATTTTAAAATTATAATAAGAGTCCAGACGCTCCTCCATCTGGTTCCTAGTACTTAGTATAGTACGTACCTTTATAGAGTATAGTAGTAGTACTAGTACTAGTAAACTTTGCGCTTGGCTGTTCGCCTATTCGGGAAGTCGAACAATAGTAGCACTAGTAGTATAGTGCTTGTGGCAATCGACACCGAATTAAGCTGTTGCACGCCCACCGCTTTGAGCGAGGGAGAGCTTGCATTAGTCAAAAGTTTCTCCTTGTCCTGCGAGCCACAGCAAAAAGCTTCTCCGTCCTGCAACTTTCTCCTTGTTCGGCAAGTTGACGGGACACAACAAAGTAATGCTAGTCCATACTGCCTCCTCTCCGGTTAATATGGCTTAATTTCAAACGAGATAAATACACTGCATCATCACTGTATATTTGTAAAAATACGGTCGATGGACTTCATAATCGCTCATTGCGATCAATATATATATTTTCCGGTGTTTATACGGTCACTAGCTCACCCCGACCGAGTATGTGTGTGCATGCACGTAGGTTGAGCACTTAGTGTGACCGTGTGTGTCCGTCGTGTGCTCGAACATGCATGCATTAGGGCGTCATGCTGCTTTTGCGTCCATGTGTACGTGTGATTGTTGCATACATGTAGGGGAGTACGTGTAGGGGCCACTAAGGAGCAGTCAAATCACACAGTAAGTTAGTCGGAAGAAGCAACCATCATTTCACTCTTGAATGACACGTACGCAATATAAAATGGTTGATATGGAGAGAGAAAGAAAACCACTATATATACACTAGCAGGAGCCTAAGCTACAAGACTGCTTGCTAAGGTTGCTCTCTTCACAAGCATAGAACGACGGGCCTGATCCTGCAGCTGGGGGAAGGGAACAATGTTCTGCGTAGACGCGGTCGACATCGGCGAGGGAGAAAACCCACAGTCGGTGCGTCCCAATCAGGGGACACTGCGGTATGGGCCGATGCCGCGTCCCAACCGCCCTTCTAGCTACAGCCCGACGTCCCAGGTAGTCCATCTTCCTTTTGGAGCCGGCTTTCTCCACTGCCGTAGCTCCATCTCCATGTCGATCTTTCTCTACTTCTACCGGCTTCTACTTGTGATGAGTTTATGTCTCATGAACTAGTGCCAGTACTATTATTCTAATCACACTTCTTCAATATCTTTGCCATCAGGGATGCTTAGGTCGATTTTAGTGAAACTGCACAAAAGCATCGTATGATCCGAGGGTGCCAGCCGTCTTTCCTTCGACAGGTTCTACCTGGCCAGGGAATTAAATCATGTTTAGGGTTTAGGGTTTAAGTCGTGGTGACCCCATCAGTAGTTTTTCTTTTGTACACGCTCTCACAACTTTTTTCTTTATTTGTGAAGTAAATATTGGCTATGATCTGTGAATCATTGAGATGCATCAGCATGCGTGTTAGTTTTCCTTTGTATTTGATGGAATGTTGTAACCGGGCAACCTTGGAATAGGAATGAAAATGGAGTGGAAAGTTTCCGTTTTTTCGGAGAAAAAATGGAAACGGAGAGAAACCAACGTTTCATTTTGTTGGATCGCGCCATCGAGCAAAACCAAAGTTTAAATCACGTATGTCGTGTTCGTGTCTCGCCCTCCTCCACGGCTCTACCCCACACGGTCGCTCGGCATGCCATTCACCACAAACCGAGTATACTATAACTTTCCTGCCTGCTTGTCAGATGGATCGCGCCCTGGAGTACTAGCACTACTGGAAGAGATTAACGAGTTGGTGGAGGACAGCTAGCTATAGCACGGACTCCCAAGAACTTTTTACATGCATGTTGTAGCCGGCTATTGCGACCTTTGAACGCGGAGCAGCCGCGTGCACACGGAAGCAGCACGGTAGACGCTCTCTCGGCCAGCGCGCTGCTTCAATGTCGGCGCCAGTGAGAGGTCGCGTCCGCTCTGGCTGGGCATGAATGCGGCACTGACCGTTTCGGGCGGGAAGCACGCGCGGGTGATGAAGAGGGTTCGGGTTGGTCAGGACCGGCCGTGGCAGCGGTCCGGACGTGCGCAAACAAGAGATGTTGTACGTTAATATTGCTGCGTATATAATTAACAACGTAAATAATGTGCCAGTTGGACAAATATGATTGGAGATGGAGATGGAAATGGAATTTTACGTAAACACGGATATGCATGTCTATGTCTATGTGTGTGTGCGCGACGACTCTCGCGACCTGCAAGCGGGGGCGTGTTTTTGATCGAGTTTTGTTTCTTGGTACGTTAGAAAATCAGTTTGTCTAATTCACATCTAGATGTTATTTAAGGATATCACATCTAAGCTCCCACAAGTATATAATGTAGCAACAAGAAACAAAAAAAACTATGACAAAAAAAATAGACCACAAACAGAGTGGACATCAACTTAGATGTGACATAACCATGTCACATCTAGATGTGTCCTAGAAAGACCCTTAAAAAATTGTCCGCCAGTTTTCGTTTCTTTTTTCCGGGAATGCGCGTATTCTATTTAAAACCACTGCTATGGAGAGATTTTTTTACTCCATTATAGCCTCTTGTTTGATAGAGTTTCTCGCGTCTTGCTCTCTCACCCTCTCCATATCAAAACAAGATGACAGTGTCCACTCTATCTATCTCCTCACCGGTGGTCACAGATCCGACCGAATCCCGTCCGCTGCGGGAGGTGAGGAGGTGCAGCATTGACGTTGTCGCCGTTGGCGATGGAGGGAGCTGATGCGCACCGTCCTCTCGGAGCTGGCGCTGGCGCGGACGAAGATCCTCCACGCCCTTGTTCGCTGCCTCGTGTGGGCAGGTCCCGCCCACCCGCCTAAACGACATCTCGCCCACCTGAGGTATAACTTCTTGTACTGGTCCAGCTCCCCAGGTGCGACTACTCCCCAGCTCCCCATGCATAGTAGTAGCTAGGGTTCGTCGACTGGTCCAACATCACCTACTACTAATATTATAGAGGAAATGCCACTCGAAAAGTTGTCCTGATTTATGCCTCGGTGGAGGTATACATGTTGTTTCGACAAAAAGTACATGGTGGTTGTGCGGTCATTGTCCATATGGTGGTAGTACTGTCACTGGTTAAATGAAGAAATGCTTTTTTTCTCAGGTATCCTGATTTAGTTCCCATCAAGATATAATTATGATGCTTCTGTTTGTTGGTGTACTTTTCATTAATTCTTATTGACAATTGAGATGTCGTTGCTAACCCTTTTTTATATTTTTGGAAACAGCGATGCGTGTCTCCATACCCGGGCATGTCTTCCTCAATTTTAGTGGAACTGCAAAAAATTGGATGGCCATTGTTGTTCCGCCTCACTGTCCTCTGCCACGTGGTTCTTCCTTCCTTGAGCTTGATTACTGAGAAGAAACAGACCATGGCGAGGATTTGTCGAACTTCATAGGTGCCTCACCCAAAGTTGATGCCAAATGGATGATGCATCACCACGATGACCTCGATGCTCATGGTTGCGCCTCATGGTTGCGTCGGCTGGTGAAGGTGATCGATTTTCAATGAAAAACAAGCTGTCTTCCATCAGTGCTCTTTGCTTGTTACGCACAAAGATGATATCCTTCGTCAGTTCACCTTGGTTGCATTGGAGACGCAGTCATCTTTCACGTTTGTGCAATTTTATCACACAATTGGCTATGAAGCAAATGTTTCCTCGAAGAAGGATCGACGTTGGTACTAAGAGCATAAGTTTTGTATTGATTTCTAAGCCTTCTCACAACTTTGTCTCCAGCTCCCCTGTAATTTTATTTGTCCAGCTATTAACTTTGAGTTAAAAAATGGTGTGGACTAAAAACCCGGATGGACGTAGTAGCCCTCCATTTTTATTTACTCCGCATATTAGATTTGACTGAAGTCAAACTTTGTAATTCTCTCAAACCTTTCTGATAATTGAAATTAAAATTCTTTATTTGTACACACTCTCACACCTTTCCGATAATTTGGCGTATTTGTGGTTGTTCACTTAAGGGAGGGTAGTGTACCACACGTGAAGGACAGGAAGTGCGACCAGGACGCGTGGGCGTGGATCGTTAGTTCATCGGAAGTAGTACTAGTTTTCTTCGCTGTACATTAAATAAAGAGTTTCGTTTCGTACTTACACAATTTAAAACGATTGTTATGGAGAGAATAAGAAAACCACTCCCCTAGTATATATTAGTCGTATACACGAGAGTACTATATGGACGCGGCTTGACTTAGTGCACCTGCCTTTGGGTTTATGACAGGTGGGCCCAAAATGTGGCTGGCTCACCATCATACAGCCAAAAGCAGTGCAATGAAGGCACCAGAGCTCAGTCCGTACTACAGTAGTATATATATAAGCGGGAGCCTCAACGCTTGTTCGCTAGGGTTTGCACTCTCCACACGCTCGCCGCACTACATATATGTTACACGCTGGAGGCTCAGCGTTCATTTGCTAGGGTTAGCTATATTCACAGTCTCTCACCCTCTCTTCACCAGATCTAAACAAGATTGTGTTGACCTCTTGTCTCTCTCCCCCCTCACAGCTGGTGAAGGAGGCATCCGTATCCCGTCGCACCGGGAAGGGGAGGAGGTGCAGCGTTCACTCTATCGCCTTCGGCGAGGGAGGCAATCCACTGCCGGCTGCGCTGTTCTCTTTCACCCAGCACTGTCTTGGGAGGGCCACCGACCCTTCTTTCTCGCTGCCGACGTGGTGTGGGCAGATCCGCCTCCCATCAAGACGCCTTGCCACATCCCGACGACCCTAAGGTATAAGTTTCTTTGAAACCGTCGTTGCTCTAGCTGCATGTGGATCTTTTTGATCGTAGTCGAATCTAGGTCTTGGTTCAAAGAGGAAAGAAGGGTGCGGTGGGCTGGAGCAAGAATCTTGGACGTGGTTCAATGAGGAAAGGAGGGCGGAAAGTAGTATAGACTGGCTATCCAGGGCGCTTTGTAGGTCAAAAGGGAAAAAGGGGTAACCCAAAGACACACATCTGTAAGGAACCGATCTCTTTGTTGAAAAGGGAAAGAAACTGGGGGGTCGGGTAGTTTGTGCATGACTAGATTTGCTGCCCTCACTTAGGAAAAAGGTTCAAAGAGAACAAATATGGGACCAATGCATATATGCTGCTTGGCTACATACTCTGCATCACCCATTTATACGTGTGGACGCTGGCATGTCCCATACAACTATTTTGCTGTTGTTAATCTAAGAATGCCACCGGAAAATTGAAGCAATGCCACTGTTAAAAGTAAATTACATTTTTTAACGAATGTTGTTTCAAGAGAATGTCTCTGTTAATAGAATCAATGCAACCGTTTTAGAAATGCTACTATCCTACTTTGTTTTCCATCCAAGATAAGTTAGATGCTTCTTTCTGTCACCGTTTGTTTCATCCTCCTTTATCGGCAAGTAATTGTTTCCTTTTTTGCCTCTGTTAAAACAGGGGTATCGATTCAACTTGTTGCTATTACGACATTTTGCTTCACTACTCGAAACACTTATGTTTTAAGAGTGTTTTGTGCAGTTCAACTTGAATGTCACACGGTGACTTTGCTTAATTTTTGTGGAACTGCACAAAAGGAGATCGAGATTTGTTTCCACTCTTCGTGGCGAGTTGTTTCAAATCTTGGTCTCATCCACATGATGTGCAGTGTGCTTTGAGATGTTGTGCTACTTATTTTGGTACTGTTTTAAATAAATGTTGAATTAAAGCTATTGTATTGCTATATTTTCCCATTAAGTAGTGAACAAAAATGGGACCAACCCAGACATGATGCTTGTTGCTTTGTTACAACAAATTCAGCATCACCGCCTTTATAAGCCAGTAATTGATGCCACTCTCAGAATTAACTACTGAATCTTATTTCAAAACTACAACACTTGTTAGGGATTGGCGGGATTACCATTTTTGTGGCCGCATGTTTCATCCTCCTTTATTAGCCAGTAATTGATTCCTTTTTTGCCTCTGTTTAAATAGGGATATCTATTCAACTTGTTGCTACTGCGACATTTTGCTTCACTATGCGAAACACTTTGCTTGATTTTAGTGCAACTGCACAAAACGAGATTCAATTTCCTATTCGTGTTGGCAGATTCGTATTTTATCCTGGTCTTCTCATGAAAGGTCAGTACATGCCTTCATCCACATGATTGTGGAGTGTGCTTTGAGATGTTGTGCTACTTGTATTGGTACTGTTTTAGATAAATGTTGAATTGAAGCTATTTTATTGTGTAGCGACCCGACCCGAATGAATCAAGTCTCTGTGCTTAAGTGTCATCCCTGGATCGGTATGCTGACACACACAGTACTCGAGGATTTATAACAGAGGTAAATCACATGTATACAGTAACGTAAATACTATTACCTCCATCCAAATAGCGGAAGTAACAAGGTTGTGGATTCCCATCAACACCAACGGCAAGGTTGAGTGTAGAAATCGTAACCCTAACATACCACTTACTCGTTGTAAGATTCCTGCAACATGAGACGTTGCAGCCACAAAGGGTCAGTACATTGAATGTACTGGCAAATTCACACCATAGGATAATGATGAATAATAACTATCACTACATGCATATTTGGCTGGTGGATAGCTCTATGGTTATAGTTTTTGCGAAAAGCCAATTTTTCCCTACAACAAAGGAATATATTTTATTTAACTACAAAGTTGGTTGATAAAATGTTGAGAAGGTAAACCCCCTCTCAACCCCAATTAAAAGTAATCATTAACCCAACAAATTAATTTAAGTAATATGATGAGATACTTAAGATACTCCAAGTACTAGATACTCAAGATTGTCCATAACCGGGGACACGGCTAACCATGATTAGATTGTACACTCTGCAGAGGTTTGCGCACTTTTCCCCACTAGACTCGATCGCTTCCGTTGGATTTCTCGCACAACATGATGTTTGAGAAATGGATGACCGAGACACAGTCTTTCAGAAACATTAACTCTTTACTCCGGGCAGACCATACCAAACCTACAAACCCACGACCTGCTGATCTACCTCTTCAAGAGCTTCACGTAACTTACTCAACTATGCTAGAGCCCATAATAGCTTGTGGCTGCACACGAAAGTTTTCTAGCATGAAAATATCTCAGTTCCCTTTGAGCCTAGGTGGCGAACCATAGGATGATCACACGGTGTATCCCCGGGATCTCCTAGGACAACACTGGTATATCCCCAGGTGTCCGGGCAAGTCCACTGGTATATCCCCAGGGTGCCCCTACCAATCCACCTAGATGTGTATTAAAGTTGCCACCTTAAGTTGAACCATTAAGTAAACAATCTCACATCTGTTATGGAATACACTCAAACCCAATCCACGTCTACGAGCATAGCATGGCAATATAAGCATAACGTATAAGTAACTCCCAAGGTTTGAATGCAGGACAATAGGTTCCTACCTCATCAACTACTTCCCAATACCCACATGTTATCAAACCTACTCATGCAATGTTTGAGGGTGAAACTAATGCATAAAAACTGGGTATGAAAGGGATATGATCAAAGTGTGAACTTGCCTGTACTATTGTGAAGATGATTCGCACTCAAAACTCTTGATAGGTCTACTCGTCACAATCCGGTCAATCTATCGTAAGCAATCAATAGTAACCACACATAAGCAATCACTCAAAAGATCGGAAAGAACGAAGAAGACGATTCAGAAAACATCAAAACCAAGAAAATAACTCTTGTAACATAAAACAATTTCTAACAATACCAAAATTATGTGAATTTGGCCTTATCAGAAAGTTTAGGTCAAGATCTTTAATTTGCAAAAAGAATCAACTAAATCGGAGTTATAAAACTCAAGTTATGATCAAAAGAATTTTGAATATAAATCTGAACAAAATTCAAAATTTGAAAATTTCAAAAGGTTGATGTGACAGGTTCACTGGATAGGTGAAAACAAGACGAAGCTATAGGCGCTGGTTTCATCTAATTTGAATAAACGAGTGAAAAGTTATGGCTATTTGAAAAATCAGGGCCAAGCTGTTTTACGGAAGAAAAATAGTTACGGCTAAGGTCTAATGTATAAATATGTAGACTAATTGATAATCTAATTATTCTATCATATTAGTCTAGAAATAATAAAGTACGGAAGTATAAAGAAAGATACCTTTATAAGGCGGAGAAAAGATGACTTTGAAGAAAGGAGACGATTTCCAAAAGTCGCGCTGGAGAGAAGAAAAATATTTTTATCTAGTCAAACCAAAATATTGATTTAACCCGAATCGGATGACTTTTGGAGGCTCTGGATCCATACTTATAGGTGAAAAAGAGGTTTTGGGGTCAAAGACTAGAAAATGTTGGACTAAACATAGACGAAATTATACGAAACAGAGAAGAAAAAGGCTAACGCCTCGCACGGGCCTAAAGCCTCGGCCGGCCGCGCGTCGTACACGGGCTGCATTTTTTTTTCCGAAGTCTATTTTTTTTCAAAATTTGTTTCAGAAAAAACTAAACATTAACGAAAATAAAATAAAATAAAATACAAAAGAAAACAAAAGAAAAACGGGCCGGCCTGCTGCTATGCTACGCATGTGGGCGATAAATAAATATGGGCCGCATGTACAATTTTTTTTAAATAGAAACAGAAGGAAAACCGAATAAAGAAAATAAAGTAGAATTTTATATAGGCATATTATATATCAAAATTTTCAGAAAAAGATTTCCTACAAGCTAAACATTTTTCTAGAGTCAAATAGAATCCACACAATTTCAGATAAATCAAACACTGCTGCTGCTCTAATAAAATCCAACGAAAATCATTTTAAATATACCAAAATGAATTCAAATTTATTTCCTCCAATTTTCTATTGTAGTGAATCATGTTACCCTATTTTCCATGTATTTTATTTTTGGAGGAAAATAATTTGAATAAAACTCAAATAACTCCAAATTGAAAATAAATTCAAAAGAACTTTGAATTTAATTCTTTGAAACTCCCAACTCATATTTCATATGTTTTGAAGAAGTCATTTTATCTTCGCTCGTGAAAATCATTGAGTTGCATAAAGTTTCAGAATTGGAAATATTTTCCAAATGAAATTCAAATATTTTCAACACCCCTTGTCATTTAAATAAATGGAAGAAGTCATGTCATCTTCTCTCCAGGTTTTTGTGGTGAAAAGAATTTGAATTCTCGGAGAGCATAAAGGCAAAAATGAAAGTTTGGGAAAGTCCTTTTATTCCCTCTCATTTAACTTTCAAAAGTTTCAAATTCACTCACTTTCAGTCAATCAATCACACAATAATCAAAACTATCTATATGTTTATAACATTCCAAAATTTAGAATTTTGGGATGTTACAAACCTACCACCCTTAAAATGAATCTCGTCCTCGAGATTCGGAGAGGCTAGAAAGAAAATAGGTTAGGGTTTGGGGTCTTCTCAAAAATCCATCGATCATCTCCGGGGGTCTCGGGTGCTACCACCCTTAGAAGCATGGTTACGGTTCCATCAAAATTCATATACTCCATCCTTATTACTGACAGTGTCTGTCTTCTCAGATCTTCAGTATAATTCCTTCTCTGGCTCTTCCGTAGTGGCATAACCTTTTCCTCAATTTCTTCTGTCCTTTTATCTTGGTAAGGTTATTCCAAGATTGGGTCTTCATAGCTGATAGGTCTGGCGCCAATACTAAAAAACTATCGATATCTCATGGTGGTCAACAATTTATGGTTTGTCCTGCAGGAAATGGGTCTGGGTTGAACTTCACCGTATAACCTACGGTTGGCAACAACTGTCGTGTACAAGGGAAAATACTTATACCATTCTAAGGTTCAAACAAGGTTTTGATCGTCGTCTCTCTACTATAAGTAAGTCACTTAGATTTACCATACCATATAGCAAGGCGAATAATAAGAGTAAGTCGGTATGGTGATCAATCCATCCCGCACCCAAATCATTACCTTGTACATGGTTTAGCGAATCTCGCATTCTAACACTCGGTCATCCTCACAAGCATTGCAGAATTTCTCTTGTCGGCGAATCAAGTTCGGATAAATCCATTGATTCTGCAAGCCAAACAAACATCTATCGTTCCTTAACAACTCTCAGGTTTTGCGTAAACTCCTATAGAATCGTCTATCGATAAAATCGTAACTTCTTCCAGGGTTTTCCCTTCAGCAAGAATGTGCTTGCTTCTTGGCAGGTCCTGGAGCCTATGGGTTATGGCCCATCTCATCACTTGTAAACCTTGAACTCATCCTTGGGCTTATGATCATTATTCCAACTTCCAACTTCCTAATATTCTTAAATCCATCCAATTGTACTGTCTTCCTTCCTTCTATTGGCACCAAACTAGGACGTGATTACTCAGACTCATCATGGAATTTACCTTGATCCATATTTCCAACATCATACCTCCTTTATATCCAATAGTAATTCATCTCTTCATCCTCGTGGGATATCCCAATATCAATATAAAACTCGTACTTATTTTTGTCCGAAGTCCACTTCGTGGAATATCATCGTCTTTTCCAGGGTCAAGCGTCCTTACAGGGGAATATTGGCCATCTTTGCATGGCACTTCTTCAACTAGGAAGCGTGAAATACAACATGAACTCCCGACAGTCCTTCGGGTGACTCCAACTTGTTGGCAACTTCTCCCATACGCTACAAACTCGGTATGGTCCTACAAATCTCGGGGCTGACTTTCCCTTAACTCCAAATCGCTTAACTCCTCGCAGAGGGGACACACGAAGACATGCTTTGTCTCCAATTTCATAGACTACCTCCTTGCGTTTTTGAGTCTGCATAACTTTTCTGCCTGGACTGAGCTACCTTCAGTCTATCTCGAATCAACTTAACATTCTCTTCTGACTCCTTGGTCACATTTGGTCCAAACAACTGACGGTCTCCAACTTCATCCCATATCAACGGTGTCTGGCTCCTTCTCCCATACAAAGCTTCAAAAGGGGCCATCTTCAAACTAGCTTGGTAACTGTTGTTGTATGAGAACTCAGCGTAAGGTAGATTATCATCCCTACTAGATCCATAATCTAGTGCACACGTTCTCAACATGTCCTCCAGAATCTGATTGACTCTCTCGGTCTATCCATCTGTCTACGGATGAAAGGCTATACTAAACTCTAGCCTAGTACCCAAAGAATGGTGCAGCTGATTCCAAAACTTTGAGGTAAACTGTGTTCCTCTATCTGATACGATGGTCCTCGGAACTCCATGCAGACATACAATCCTGGTCAAATATATCTTGGCTAACTTCGCACTTTTATAGGTGGTTTTCACTGGGATAAAAGTGAGCCACTTTGGTCAAGCGAATCAACTACTACCCAGATAGAATCATATCCCGTTCGGGTTCTGGGAAATCCGGTAATGAAATCCATGCCAAGCTTGTCCCACTTCCATTCGGGTATCGGCATAGGCTGTAGTAATCCTGCTGGCTTCTGATGCTCTGCTCTTACTCTCTCTGGCATACATCACCTACGACTACATACTCCGCAATATCCTTCTTCATACTAGTCCACCAGAAATGCTCCTTCAATCCAAATACATCTTGGTGTTTCCATGGCGAATCGAGTATGGTGAGTCATGAGCCTCCTGAAGTATTAACTTCCTGATCTTTGCATTATTGGGCACATATACACAGTCCTCGAACCATAAGGTGTCGTGCTCATCCTTACGGAAACCTTTGGCCTTTCCTTTGCTCATCCTCTCTTTTAACTCAGCAATCTCTTTGTCATCCTTCTGAGCTTCACGGATCTATCCCAACAATGTAGACTGAACTTCCATTGCTGCAACAAAACCTTTGGGAACAATCTCCAACCGAAGTTCCCTGAGATCCTCTGCTAACTCTTTTGGTAATCCTCCGCTTATGAGGGTATTCGGCCTTGTTTTCTTTATGGTTGTGTCCTATTTCTCCACAAAGCTTGTATGCACAAGGTTTCTTCATATCCTTTCCATAAGGCTTCAACTTCTGGGACACAAGCCGAGACTTTAGCAAAGTCAACTTAAATTCTTCCCAAACGGTTACTCCTTGCCATCCATTGATGGTTTGGTACATCCTCCACCAGGTAGCAGCACCTCTTTCAAAGAACGGAAGAGCATGCTGGGCCATATCCTTTCTGACTATAGGGTTATTCTTCATGTGATCCTCCATGTTCTGAATCTATCGGTCTGTCTCCAATTGACTTATCGGTCCAGGAGACATGAGTTCATCTCCGTTCATCCTCTATTGGGTCCATGGGTTTGGGGTGGGATAAGAGAGATAGAGAGGGATACACACAATACAATCAAAAGTTTTGAAAAGACAGAATTTATTTGTGGCTGTCGGAAAAACATCAAACAGAATGACAGCTCACAATCGCGCATCTAACGCAGGTATATAATAGGGGTTTGGGCTTCTAGTGGTCAATAAATCTTCAAGTCATCAAACTATTCGAGTCTTGATCCTGTCTCCGATGGCTTCTTCCGATCGTACTTGTCTTTCTCAAGTTCTTCTGCCAGATCATCTCTATTGACACGAAGTCTCTTGTGACGTCCTTTAATAGTACTGGAGTTGCATTCCAAACTTCTGGGTTTCATCAACCTCGAAATGAACCATGATCCTACTGTCCTTCAGTTCCTGACGAATCTTTGATGCCTCAAGGTTTTGCTCCGCTAGCTTGGCTACTTTCAGCTTCTGGGTCCTGAGTTCTTCACGAAACGCTTCCTTATCAAGTACTGCTTCTGCAGGTCCATCCTAAACTTCCTGATGTAATATTCCAGATCCTGGTGAATACACCAGCTAAGGTTAAAACTTCATCTTGCTGATAGGTGTTCCGTAAGCCTTCTTGTAATCCAATCCTTCCAAAGAAATGCATGCTTAACTCAGCACGACGACAATAGCATAAGTGTGCGATAACATCATGGATAGCCGTGTTTCTGCTCTTGTCATTTTCATGAGCTATCATTCCATAGTTGATATCTCCTGCTTTAGGGTTTCTTGACAAAACTTTGAGTTCTATGCTCCATGTTCCGGTCTTTCTCCGACATCTTGATCTTGGGTATTGACAGCTCCAATAGTCTCACAAGTTCCATAAGGGGTGCCTTCCTAGGTCATACAAATCTGGAAAAATTCTTCAAGCCTTCAAATTCTCCTAGTCTTCGGAGTCTTCAACCATTGCAGTTCCAATTATAACAAATGCTCGGTAAAATAATCATTATTCCAAAATGGTCTTGGTTGTCCGATATCTTGTCCTTCTTGGAGTAGTCTCATCAGTCGAATCTTCGAGTGGTCAAAAGGGGGAAAGGGGTATAGTCTCACTAAAAGGAATTTTTTTGAATAAGCTCAGAAGAGAAGAGAGGTAAGAGATCTTTTTGAAAAGAAAGTTGTAGAGGAAATCTTTCCTATGGGCTTGCCGGTTTCTAGGGTCGCGTCCTCAAATCAACATGTGCTCGATACCATCTTGTAGCGACCCGACCGAATGGATCAAGTCTTCGTGCTTAAGTGTCATCCTGGATCGGTATCTTTGACACACAAGACTCGAGGATTTATAACAGAGGTAAATCACATGTATACAGTAACGTAAATACTATTACCTCAATCCAAATAGTGGAAGTAACAAGGTTGTGGATTCCCATCAACACCAACGGCAAGGTTGAGTGTAGAAATTGTAACCCTAACGTACCACTTACTCATCGTAAGATTCCTGCAACATGAGACGTTGCAGCCACAAAGGGTCAGTACATTGAATGTACTGGCAAATTCACACCATAGGATAATGATGAATAATAACTATCACTACATGCATATTTGGCTGGTGGAAAGCTCTATGGTTATAGTTTTTGCGAAATGCCAATTTTTCCCTACAACAAAGGAATATATTTTATTTAACTACAAAGTTGGTTGATAAAATGTTGAGAAGGTAAACCCCCTCTCAACCCCAATTAAAAGTAATCATTAACCCAACAAATTAATTTAAGTAATATGATGAGATACTTAAGATACTCCAAGTACTAGATACTAAAGATTGTCCACCGGGAACACAGCTAACCATGATTAGATTGTACACTCTGCAGAGGTTTGCGCACTTTTCCCCACAAGACTCGATCGCCTCCGTTGGATTTGTTGCACTACATGATGTTTGAGAAACGGATGACCGAGACACAGTCTTTCAGAAACATTAACTCTTTACTCCGGGCAGACCATACCAAACCTACAAACCCACTACCTGCTGATCTACCTCTTCAAGAGCTTCACGCAACTTACGCAACTATGCTAGAGCCTATAATAGCTTGTGGCTGCACACGGAAGTTTTCTAGCATGAAAATATCTCAGTTCCCTTTGAGCCTGGGTGGCGAACCATAGGATGATCACGCGGTGTATCCCCGGGAGTTCCTAGGACAACACTGGTATATCCCCATGTGTCCAGGCAAGTCCACTGGTATATCCCCAGGGTGCGCCTACCAATCCACCCAGATGTGTATTAAAGTTGCCACCTTGAGTTGAACCATTAAGTAAACAATCTCACATCTGTCATGGAATACACTCAAACCCAATCCACGTCTACGAGCATAGCATGGCAATATAAGCATAACGTATAAGTAACTCCCAAGGTTTGAATGCAGGACAATAGGTTCCTACCTCATCAACTACTTCCCAATACCCACATGTTAGCAAACCTATTGATGCAATGTTTGAGGGTGAAACTAATGCATAAAAACTGGGTATGAAAGGGATATGATCAAAGTGTGAACTTGCCTGTACTGTTGATGAAGATGATTCGCACTCAAAACTCTTGATAGGTCTACTAGTCACACTCCGGTCAATCTATCGTAAGCAATCAATAGTAACCACACATAAGCAATCACTCAAAAGATCGGAAAGAACGAAGAAAACGATTCAGAAAACATCAAAACCAAGCAAATAATTCTTGTAACATAAAACAATTTCTAACAACACCAAAATTATGTGAATTTGGCCTTATCAGAAAGTTTAGGTCAAGAGCTTTAATTTGCAAAAAGAATCAACTAAATCGGAGTTATAAAACTCAAGTTATGATCAAAAGAAGTTTGAATATAAATCTGAACAAAATTCGAAATTTGAAAATTTCAAAAGGTTGATGTGACAGGTTCACTGGATAGGTGAATACAAGATGAAGCTATAAGCGCTGGTTTCATCTAATTTGAATAAACGAGTGGAAAGTTATGGCTATTTAAAAAATCAGGGCCAAGCTGTTTTACGGAAGAAAAATAGTTACGGCTAAGGTCTAATGTATAAATACGTAGACTAATTGATAATCTAATTATTCTATTGTATTAGTCTAGAAATAATAAAGTACGGAAGTATAAAGAAAGATGCCTTTATAAGGCGGAGAAAAGATGACTTTGAAGAGCGGAGACGATTTCCAAAAGTCGCGCTGGAGAGGAGAAAAATATTTTTATCTAGTCAAACCAAAATATTGATTTAACCCGAATTGGATGATTTTTGGCGGCTCTGGGTATATATTTATAGGTAAAAAAGAGGTTTAAGGTTCAAAGACTAGGCAATGTGGGACTAAACATAGACGAAATTATACGAAACCGAGAAGAAAAAGGCTAACGCGTCGCACGGGTCTAAAGCCTCGGCCGGACGCGCGTCGTACACGGGCTGCATTTTTTTTCGGAAGTCTATTTTTTTCAAATTTTTTTTAAAAAACTAAACATTAACGAAAATAAAATAAAATAAAAGACAAAAGAAAACAAAAAAAACGGGCCGGCCTGCTGCTATGCTACGCATGTGGGCGAAATATGGGCTGCACGTACAATTTTTTTTAAATAGAAACAGAAGGAAAACCCAATAAAGAAAATAAAGTAGAATTTTATATAGGCATATTATATATCAAAATTTTCAGAAAACGATTTCCTACAAGATGAACATTTTTCTAGAGTCAAATAAAATCCACACAATTTCAGATAAATCAAACACTTCTGCTGCTCTAATAAAATCCAACGAAAATCATTTTAAAAATACCAAAATGAATTCAAATTTATTTCTCTCAATTTTCTATTGTAGGGAATCATGTTACCCTATTTTTCATGTATTTTATTTTGGAGGAAAATAATTTGAATAAAATTCAAATAACTCCAAATTGAAAATAAATACAAAAGAACTTTGAATTTAATTTTTGAAACTCCCAACTCATATTTCATATGTTTTGAAGAAGTCATTTTATCTTCGCTCGTGAAAATCATTGAGTTGCATAAAGTTTCAGAATTGGAAGTATTTTCCAAATGAAATTCAAATATTTTCAACACCCCTTGTCATTTAAATAAATGGAAGAAGTCATGTCATCTTCTCTCCAGGGTTTTGTGGTGAAAAGAATTTGAATTCTCGGAGAGCATAAAGGCAAAAATGAAAGTTTGGGAAAGTCCTTTTATTCCCTCTCATTTAACTTTCAAAAGTTTCAAATTCACTCACTTTCAATCAATCAATCACACAATGTCGGGGAGAACTGATCGTGTCCCACGAACACCTACGGGACCTGGGTCCCTTGTGGTTCGGAGGGGGGCGGAGATTGCACAAAGAGCGGATCGAAGCGATGCACACGAGCAGATTTACCCAGCTTCGGAGCTCTCCGGAGAGATAATACTCCTACTGCTGCTTTGTGGATTATCTTGTGTTTTTGCTAGGGAGCAATGGGAGCTACAAAACCTAACCTGAGTGAGGTCTCTATGAGTAGAATGAACTAAGCCGGAGTTGAACCCGAACCCTTTCTACGTTGCACTTGGGCCTCCTTTTATAGGCATAAGGGGTCACCACATGTGGCAAGTAGACAAGGGTAAGATGGTAAAAACATAGGTTGGTACACCGCCTCTGACAAAGGTACAATAATCTATACCTAACTCGACGGCAAGGGACAAGAGTCATCAATGCCCGTCACGATCGCCTCAACAAAGGTAACAGGGACCGTCAAGTGCGCCTCCGTTTGCCACGATGGTAGCCTGTCAGCGCCGCTTATCGCTGCTCCCCGCTGGCTGCACAGCCCGTCGACACGCGTGCTTGGGAGAGCCCCGTGGTGACACGTTGGCGGGTGAGCTGGAGCGGAGATGAAGAGAGGTCACTTGCCGCGGTGAGTACCTTGCCGCGGCAAGGTTCTTGTCGCGCTCGGGAGCTTATCGCTCACCAAACCTTCCCGGCAAGCTCCCCTTGCCGGGGCCTTGTTTCCTTTGCGCCTTGAGTGGCCTTCCCGGCAAGCTCCTCTTGCCGGGGTCTTGATTACTTTGTTCTTGAATGGCTCCAAAGGAGCCACTGAGGATCTTGACGGTCATCAGGCTAGCCCTGCCATGGGGCGCTGCAACTGTCCGTGCACGAGTTCGGGATACTAGGGTACCCCTACTCTAGTACACCGACAGGAGCCCCCGGGCCTGGGCCACACACGACGCCAAGCTCTGTTGGGCCAGGCCCAAAATAGTGCACGGGCATGCGTGGTCTTGATTACGCCGTTATTTGCCTTGGACCCACCACGTCCCCCACGAACGGCATGCACCGGACGTGGCGTCGTGGGGGAGATCGTGGGGCTTTCTTTAATGGGAAAATCGAACGCCTGTCCCTCTCCCTTTATAAGCGGGGAACAGGGCAGGACGCCCACTTGCCCTTGCTGTCACATCAGAAACCCCCGTCGCTTTCCCCTTTCTTCTCGAGCCCAAGAGAGCGACGCTCCGCCCCCTCCATTGCCACCGGTGCCACCAACGCCGTCGGCCTCTTCCACCACCCCTCCCTATGGCTCCGAAGGCCGACAAGGGAAAAGGCGTGAATCGCCGAGGCGCAGTGGCTCACGGCGCTGCGGAAGGAGCGGGCCCTCTTGATCCCCCGCTCAGCAGAAGGAGCTGCGGAGCTGTACTATCTCTTCGGTCGACGGAGACCCGTGCGCACTCAGCGACGAGGGTCATCTCCGCCGCCACATCTGCTAAGGTCTCCATCGGTACCCCTTCTTCGCGATTTTCTTGCAGTGCGGGCTCTGCCTTTTCATAATTCTTCTGCGATGTCATGAACACATATGGCCTCCGCCTCCTTGACTTCACCCCAACGCCATCCTCACCATGCCCGTTTTGCACATCTCTGCGAGAACTTTGTCGGGTCCACCCAAGCGTCGCACTCTTCCGCCACTACTTCTCACCCAGCGTAGAGAGGAGAGCCGCTTGCGGAGGAATTGCATGGACCTCTAGGATCGGCAAGAAGGAAGCGTGTCTTGACGGAGAGTTGCGCAGCAAGTGGGAGGAGGGTGAGCTGACCGGTGTTGGATCTTAGAGGAGGAGCCACAGCCCTTCACCGCCTGCGCGGACCCCCATAGTTTGCGGCAGCGATTGGAGCAACTTGGCGCGGAGGAAGACAAGTTGAAGATTGCCACGACTAGGATTTTGCGTCTCCGGCAAGCAGGGCTTAACGTAGGAGCAGTTGGCGCGGACTTCCTTCGCCGCCGCATTGCGCCCTTGGAGCTTGACGGCATGCTGCGGGAGCTGTTCAAGCCTGAAGCGGATAACCCTGGATGGTGCATGTTGCCGAGGGGAGTTGTGCCCTTGTGCAACAACTCGTCGCTTGATAGCATCCGCGTGATAATGCAGTTGTGCGATTCCCATGGAATCGTTACAACTTGGCAGGAGCCCGCCGATGACATAGTGCAGCAGTTCTTCGACAACTTGGTTGAAGTGCCGATCCACGCCGACGAGCAGAGGCGGCTCACCCGCGACACCACCGATCGGGAGATGGCGCGCGCGACGCCACGAGGTTGGAGGAGGCTGCAGAGGCTGCTGCCGCGGCGCGTTTGGGTTCACTGTCGAGGAGGCGAGAGGGCCGAGGTGGCAAGCCTTGCCGACCGAGAAGAGTTCGTCGGTGAGGAGGAGCACCGAGCCCGACAACGAACCAAGCGAGCCTGCGAGCGCCTCTCCTCCGCGTCAAGTAGCTTGCCGCAGAGGAGCCCGCTGTCCCGCCAAGGAGCCGCCCGAAGGCGGAGAAGTGGCGGGGGGCACACGGTCCAACAGCCGCCGCCGCCGACGCAGCTTCCACCGCGGCAAGCACTTGCTTGCTGGAGCGCCTCATTCCGCCACGGCGACGGGCGCGGGTCTTCGAGTCGCGGCCTCAGAATCGCTAAGCGTCCGAGGGAATCTTCTCCCCCAATCCGTCGAGCCGGGGCAGAGTTCGATCTCTCCGCCCTCAGCTCCGAGGAAGAAGAGGAAGAGTAAGATATTGTCGTTGCTACTTGTAATCTTCCGATTTATTGCTTTATCTTACATCTGACTGGCTTCACTCTGAACCTTCTTCTTCAGGACGTTAGCTCAGAGGGCGCCGAAGAGGGCCAAGACGCCGGTGGTTGTCGTCCCAGATGACTCCCCTGTGGCGACAGGGGGGACGTCTGGAACTCCCTTGCCGGACCCGGCAAACCTTCAACAGAGCAGCCCCCAGCACAGCCCCCAGCGTAAGTGTATGGTGTACTCCTCAAGTTTGGGTGCGCTTGGGTGCTTCTCCATTACTGATATCTGGTTTGTTGAATTGTGTAGGAGCAGAGCAGCCTCATCAGGAAGCACCGGAGGTCACTCCCGAAGTTCTGCTTGCTTCAACTACGCCGCCAAGGGAAAACTCTCCGCCAAGGGAGCGCTCTCCGGCAAGGGAGGCCTCTCCGAACATCTGCCTGATTTGTGCTTTCTTCTTCTGACCATCAGATCCATCTGCCGGAGATCCGATGGAGACTGAGGCCGCTGGCGAGGAAGACGCTCGCGGCGACAATGTCGACGCCGCCAACATGGAGGAGGAGGCTGGCGCTGACGGGCCCGCCGGCGAGGAGGCCGAGCTCTTGCCGGGCGCAGAGGCCGGGAGGAATCGCGATCGATCGACGGCCCTGAGGCCGCAGGAGCGCCAGGCGCTGCACCGACCGCTGATCCTCCCACCACCGACGCCGCGCCTGACTCCGAAGAGCCCCAGCCCGGCGCCTACCTGAAGGCCGGCGAGGGTGTCTTTATCAAGCTCCCCTGGGCATCAAGCTCCAGGGCACCGGTCGAGGGGGAGACTTTCGACGCGGAACTGCTTGCCTCCGCCGGGCTGTCGCTGGTTGATGCCCCAAGCAATGGCGGCGTGAGCTGAGGAGGAGCAGCTGCTAAGGAAGTTGTTGTCGCTCTACCGCGCCCGACAAGCCAAACTGGAGTCCAGGGAGGCGCTTGTCGCGAGGGCGGGAGCTGACTTGGAGAAACGCGCGGAAGAGCTCCGGCGCGCCAACAAAGAAACTCTCCGGGATATAGCGGAGGCGCGGGAGCAGCTTGCTGAGGAGCGCACGGCCTTCATCTTGGAGAAGGGCGAGGTCGAAGAGCAGCAGAGGCTTGCCGGCGAGAAGCTCTCCGCGCGAGAAGGTGAGCTGGCGCAGCGGAAGATCAACCTCGACAGCTATGAGGAAGATCTCGCCATGCAAAGCAAACGATTAGCGGGCCACTTCAGAGGCAAAGATGCCGCTGCGGCTGCGAGGCCGCCAAGAGGGAATTGGAGACGAGGTGGCTCAGCTGAGTCCACCCTCCAGAAGAGTGCCGAGGAGGTTGCGGGTTGAAGCGCGGCGTGAGAAGGACGCTTACACCCTCGGCGAGCTGTAGGGTCGTTTTGCTGAAAAGATCAAGGATATTGATGCCGCCAAGGACGTCAAGGCGGATTTGGAGCTGAAGCTGACCACCCTGACGGAGACGTTGAATGGCGCCAAGGATCGGGAAAAGGGCCTGCTGGAAAAGATCAAGGCCACCGAGGAGTTGCTTGTCGAATGCTGTGACCGCCTGTAATAATCTTGAGACAGCATAATGCACTTTGGACGAAGGTCTTGTGGACACCGCCGCCGCATCCATAATGAGTTGATGGAGTTGGGGATGACAGATCTTGGATACTCCATCGACGAGAACCTCCAACCCAGCGTCAAGCTCAGCCTATTCTTCAAAGGCGTGTTGGCGGGTATCCAGCGGCTCCGGAAGAGGTTCGAAGCAATCGGGCGGAGGAATCACGCCAAGTCTGCGCCGAGGCTCTCCGAAGGTGTTGATGAAGGTGGCCTTCCGCAACCCAAAGCGCCGACTTCACCAAAGCCCTCAAGTCCCTGCCTCCATCCGCCGATGTTGAAGCGCTCAAGGCCCTTGTCGCACCCATTGTGGACAGGGTGAGCGGAGTTAAGAGGCTCGAGGGCGACCGCATGGACTAGGCCGCCAAGTCTATCTTTCTCTTGTCGCTGAGATCATGTTTAGGTAAAAAGTCCATTAGACCCGCGACAAGTTATTATGTAATATACACTATCTTAGGCCATCGAATGCAATGTTATTTCCTTTACTCGATTTCTTCCTTGTATGTTTATACCCTACGCTTTTAGGGGAACTTGTCGGTGTAACACCTTTGCCATGGCGCTGAGAAAAGGAACTTCAGCAGCCTTTGGCGATGCGCTTCCGACAAGCAACCTTGTCGCAACTAGTTGCAGCACACTTAAGTTGTTGAGCGGACTCAAACAAAGTAAGGGCGCAAGCTAGTCGCGAGTCGGTTCCTCCGCGCACAGGTTTTCCATACAAAGTACTATCGTTCGAGGAAGATAACTTAAAAATTTAAAACTGGTCGTTTAAGCTTAGCAACTTAGCTTTTCTGTTGTCCATTTCCCGGCAAGGCGACAGTTCCTCGAGCGACGCTTGGTGGTCCACACTATTATCTTCCCCTTCCCCCCCGGTTAACTTGTGGGTGGATGAACCTTCTCCTTGTTTGAGAAGAAAGAAGAGAAAAGAATGTTATGGAGCCTAGTGGCTCGTTATCGCTTACCGGGTGTGGATGCTGCACAAAATGTTAGTAGACACATGCATATATGATTATGAGGGCATGTATTGACAAGTTGTGCGCAACACATAGGCTTTACTGATGCACGGGTCTGCGCTCGCTTTGTACAAAGGATTACATGCAACAGCGGCAAGACTTGTACAAAAGGTGGTTGCCGAACAGGTTCCAAGAACATGCTTTATGGGTAAAACTCATGAAGATGCTCTATATTCCAGGAATTGCTCACCGGCGCCATCTTCGGTCTTGAGGCTGACAGCGCCGGGCCTAGTGACTCGTTTCACCCGATAAGGGCCTTTCCACTTCGGCGTCAACTTGTTGGAATTCTTGGCAGATTAAACGCGCCGAAGAACAATGTCGCCTTCCTCGAAGCTTCTGGCATTTACTTTGCGGCTATGGTAGCGACGCAAAGCTTGCTGGTAACGAGCAGCTCGTCAAAGAGCTCAAGACGATCTTCCTCGAGGAGCAGCGCGTCATCTTGTCGCAGCTGCTCTTGCTCAAGCTCATCATAGCGAGCACTCGAGGTGACCCGTGCACGAAGTTCCGTGGGGAGAACTGCCTCTGCCTCCGTAGACTAGAGCAAAAGGTGTCCGCCGGTGGCTCGATTTGGTGTCGCCCTGATCGACCAAAGAACCATCGGCAGCTCCTCGATCCAGCTTCCTTCCGCGCTTGCGCAGCCCGCCGAAAGTTCTGGTCTTGAGTCCTCGCAGCACTTCAAAGATTTGCTCTCTCGCTTGACCGCTGCTTCTCGAATGAGCAATGAAGCAAAGCAGATCTTGGCGCCAAGTTCTTGGGCGATCGCATGAAGGTGCGGCTCGTGAACTGTGTGCCGTTGTCGGTGATGATCCAGTTAGGAATCCCAAAGCGGCAAACAATTGACTGAAGAACTTGACGGCCGATCAGGCTTGTCACCTTCCTCGCTGGTTCCACTTCCAGCCACTTTGTGAACTTGTCGATTGCGACGCATAAGTATTCAAAGCCCCGACAGCTCGGGGAAGGGGCCGAGATGTCGAGCCCCAGCATCAAAAAGGGCCAGGATAAAGGGATCGCCCGAGAGCTTGAGCTGGTTGGTGTATCTGTTTGGAATGGAACTGCACGCTTCACACTTGGTTACTTGTGCGGTTGCATCCGGAGGGCTTCGCCGAAAGAAACCTTGCCGGAAAGCCTTGCGGCAAGTGCTCTTCGCCGATGTGGTGACCACATATGCCTCAATGTATCTCTGCCAACAGCTTCTGTCCATCTTCCCGGCAAATACACTTCAATTTCACACCGTTGAGCCTTCTTCTGTACAAGATGTTGTCAACAAACTGGTACATACTTGACTGCCGGGCTACTTTTTCCGCTTCTTCTTGCTCTTCGGGAAGTTCTCCGTCTCAAGGAAATGGACGATTTGTTGTGCCCATGCTGGAGCTTGTGGCTCGACAACAAGGACTAAAGGCTCTTCTATCATCAAGGAACATCAGCTTCTACGGCAAGAACACGTGGGTCCGCCGGAGTTGATGATCCCGACAAGTTTGCCGGAGCGAAACTTGTCGGGAGCGCTTGCTTCAACGATACAAACTGATGGTTTGTCGGAGCAGACTGCTCCTCGGTGATATTTGTGTTGATTTTAGGGACCTTCTTGGCGGCGGCTTCGGGAGCTCTGCCGAAAGTAGTCGCGGAAACCAATTTTCTTCTTGCTTTGACCTGTTGATGGTGTTACGGTTGGCTGAGTCAGCTTGAGCACAAAAATTCCTGGTTCCACAGGTAACTTGAGTGCGGCACATTTGGAGAGGCCATCAGCTATATCATTCTGAGCTCTTGGAACATGCTCCATTTGCAGGCCTTCAAAGTGCTCTTCTAGCTTCCTCACTTCATCGACGTAAGCTTCCATCAACGGACTCTGATAATCTTTATTTACTTGGCGGATGACAAGTTGCGAGCCCCCCCTGACAATGAGCTTCTTGATCCCAAGGTCTACCGCAATCTCGAGACCGCAAGCAAACCTTCATACTCTGCAGATTCTTTGTTGCTTGTTCCTTGGGAAAGTGCATCCGGACTATGTACTTGAGGTGCTCTCCGGTGGGTGCGATAAGCAAGACGCCGCACCAGCGCCTTTGCAGCGAGAAGGCACCATCGAAGTACATCAACCACTCTTTATTTGCTTCTTTGACGGGATACTTGTCTCTCGAATTTCTTCATCTTCCGTCAAGGCCCATTCTGCTATGAATTCCGCCAATGCTCTGCTCTGGATAGTTGAAGCTTGAGACCAAAGCTTGACAGTTCCAGTGCCCACTCGACGATTCTACCTGTTGCTTCTGGATTTGTAATATCCTTTTCAACGGAAAGCAAGTGACAACTGTTATATCATGTGCTTGGAAGTAATGGCGCAGCTTTCTCGAGGCCATGAGGAGGCCAAAAAGCAACTTCTGCACACCAGAGTACCTTGACCTAGCCCCCTGCAGAAGGGAACTGACAAAGTAGACTGGGCGCTGCACCATCTTCTTCTGTATCTAGTCGCAACCCTGCGCTGATCCGTCCTTGTCGGGACCAGAGCTTGACGGCGAAGCCCCTTGCTTGTCGCTGGATGCGCCTGCCTCGGTTGCCGGCTCATCATCTGCCTCCCTCTCCGCTACTAACGCAACACTAACCACTTTATTGGTTGCCGCTATATACAGCAGCAATTTCTCTTGTGGCTTAGGTGCGACAAGTATTGGAGTGGAGGACAGGTATCTCTTCAAGTCCAAGCGCGCAGCCTCCGCTTCGAGTCCATTTCATTGGACCTGCCTTTTTCAAAATTTTGAAAATGGCGAGGCGCTACCAGCAGACTTAGAGATAAACCTGCTGAGAGCAGCCACGCAACCGGCAAGCCTTCTGACGTCCTTTACGCGCTTTGGTGCTTCAATCTGCTCAATAGCTTTGATCTTGTCGGGATTGGCTTCGATTCCCCGTTGAGATACAAAGAACCCGAGAAGCTTGCCGGAAGGGACTCCAAACACGCACTTCTCGGGGTTGAGCTTGAGGTTGATCTTGCGTAGATTTGCAAATGTCTCATCCAAATCCTGAATCAGAGTTGCTTTGTCCTTGCTCTTGACCACTATGTCATCCATGTAAGCTTCTACATTTCTGTGTATCTGCGGCTCAAAGGCATCATGGACTACTCTTGCAAAGGTTGAACCAGCATTCTTTAAACCGAAAGGCATTCGTATGAAGCAGTACGTGCCACATGGTGTAATGAATGCGGTTTTCTCTTCATCCTCTTCTGCCATGAAGATCTGATGATATCCTGAATATGCATCAAGAAATGAAAGCAGATCACATCCAGCCGTGGAGTCAACAATCTGGTCGATACGCGGCAAGGGAAATGGGTCTTTGGGACAAGCTTTATTAACATCAGTGAAGTCAATACGGCCAACCACGTGGGATGGAGTACTCCCCTGACAAGTCCTGCTGCTTCCAACTTCTTGATTTCTTCTGCTATGAACTCTTGGCGCTCCACTGCCTATTTCCTAACTTTTTGCTTGACGGGCCGCGCGTGAGGACAGACAGCTAGGTGGTGCTCAATTACTTTCCTGGGAACACCGGGGATGTCAGATGGTTGCCATGCAAACACATAGACATTCGCCCGCAGGAAAGCAACGAGCTCGCCTTCCTATTTAGGGTCAAGCGTGGCACTGATGGTGAAGGTACCACCAGTGCCGTCCTCCTTGGCGAGCACCTTCTTGGTCTTCGGCGGAGCTGCCATCGTCTTCTTGCACTTGCCGGTGGAGCTCGATGGTGCGTCCTCGACGGTAGCGCAGCACTCCGAGGAGGTGCGCTTGCCGGAGTGGGCAGCAGAGCTCTTGCCGGACTTGGTGGTCTTCTTCTTCCCCCCGGGAGCTTCAGCGGCAAGTGGTTTGCTTTCTGTTGCGGCTGCTGCATCCCGGTAAATCTTGTCGGCGCAGATAAGCGCGTCCTTCTTGTCGCCATGGACAGAAATGACGCTTATCGGGCCGGGCATCTTGAGTAAGTTGTAGGCATGATGAGAGGCGGCCATGAACTTGGCGAGTGCTGGACGGCCAAGTATGCCATTGTAGGGCAATGGGAAATCGGCGACGTCAAACGTGACCCTCTCAGTTCTGAAGTTGAGCTCGCTGCCGAATGTTACCGGCAACGTGATCTTCCCTTTGGGCTTGCTCCTTCCTGGGTTGATTCCTTGGAAAGTACCAGTTTCTTCGAGCTCGCTGTCAGGGATTTGAAGCTTTTGGAGCACTGCAGAGGAGATCAAATTCAGGCCGGCCCCGCCGTCAACCAGCATCTTTGTGACTTTGAGGTTGCGGATGGTTGGTGAGACCAACATCGGCAAGCACCCGACTGCAGTGATGCGATCAGGGTGATCTTCAATGTCAAAGATGATGGGCGCGCTGGACCACTTCAGAGGTTTGCGTGACTCTATGGATGGTTCTGCTGCATTGACCTCACGCATCCATTGCTTGAGTTGGCGGTGCGAGGTATGCAGATAAGCACCACCGCCAACGCAAAGGACCTCCGCTGCCTTTTGAAACTCCCGCTCGTCGCCTTCATCGTCTTCCATGTCTTCGCCATCTTCATCTTCGCTTCTTCCTTGTCGCGCCGCGGAGGTCTGTCTCCTTGCCGCTGCTTGGCCTTGCCACAAGGCCCTCCCCGACCGGTCTCTTCTTACTTGTTGTACTTGCACCTTCTTGGGCCTTCTCCTTGTCTCGCGCCGTGCTTAGCTCTCTCAGAGCTCAACAAGCTGCTCAATTTCTTGCAGCTCTAGAGATCGTGGCCCTTGGTGCGGTGGATTTTACAAGATCGCTTGTTTGGAGCTGTCGGGAGCTTGTCGGCGTCGCCACAGCTTGGCGGTCGGCGTCAACGGCAACCTCCTTGCCGGAGCCACCAGCCTTGGCTTTGTTGGCGGCACCATTCTTGTCGGACTGCTCGACAACTAGTACTTCTTGGTTTTTCTTCCTCCTGTTGTTTCGCCGCCGGCTCTTTCTTGCCGGGGCGATCTCCTCACTGTCAGACTCTGCTCCCACATTCTCTCCTGGAGTCTTCTTCCTTCTTCAGCAGCGGCACACTTGTCGGCCAGTATGTAGAGCTCACGACGTCTTTCACTTTGCACATCGCCATCTCCTCCTCATCCTGCGGTTTCAGACATTCGATGGAATGCACCGATCACCGCGCAGGGGTGGACGCGGGGATGTTGTAGTGCACTCGATCAATCTCGGATGAACTTGCGGGGACTCTCCTCCTTCGGGCAAGCAGGTGGAGGTCACTCTCCGCCATGAGGCTTGTGGTCACCGTGAAGGCGCCTAACAAACTGGTGGCACAAATCTGCCCAAGAAGAAATAGAGCTGTCTGGCAAGTGCATGAGCCAAGACCTGATGTTTGGCTTGAGCACCGTGGGAAAGTAGTTGGCGAGGATCTTGTCGTCTCGCCCCCGCAGCTTGCACCGCGATGGTGTAGATGCCGAGGAACTCCGATGGGTGTGTCCTGCCATCATACTTCTCCGCACATCTGGTTTGAAGTTTTTCTTGTCGGGCCACCGGACTTGCCGCAGCTCACGAAAGTGAACGCAGGGCAACCTATCACAGACGGATAAGTCGCCTGGTTCCCGGGCGCATGCATATCGACAGTGGGCCCGGCGTTGGTCGATTGACGGCGCTTCTCTTCGACGCCGATACGGGTTCGAAGCGTCTTCTTCTTGCCGCTCGGAGAACTTGGCGCTGGTCGCGACGAGCTCATGGATCCGACGACGCTGTGGAGTCGCTGTCGAGGTGGATCCGGTGAGTCGGCGATCTTGGTCTTCGGGAAGGGGAGTGCGGTGGCTGCACCCCGCAAGTCTCGCCGCCATCAGCTCGCGCCTTGTCGCCTTGCGCGGCAGAGGCACTTTCGGTTGCCGTGGGGCGCCGCCGTTGGCGGCCGATGAGACTCGACCATTGTGGCCCTCCATTCGTCGACCTTGTCGGCCGCTGAGGGTAGTCTAGAAGTAGCTGTGCTCTTGCCAAGGCTTCTGCTGGTGTGGTGGGTGGCAATGGCGTGCGAGGCGAGGAACGGATGTGCTCGGACTCCTAACCGTTAGAGGAGCAGCATCCCGCCTAAGCAACCGTACTCACTCGCACCGCATGCCGAGGTGCATGCGGTCTCGAGGGCCTCGTGATCCTCCAGCTTGGCCTTGATCCAACGAGCGATGGTGCCGCGAGCATCATGACGCTGTCGATCCCGCTGCCTCCTGCGAAGGACGCGGTGCGGACTCGACGCCGACGCCGCTGTGCTGCCTTGTCCTTGACCTGGCGGCATTGTGGGCTCTTTCGACGACGCTGTTCCTCCGCCCGCTTTCCCCCTCCTGACAGCTCCGGTGGTGGTGGGTTCGACGCGGACGGCTCTGCTGCTGCCGAAGACTTCTTCTCCGGCGCCATGTTGACGAAGATGTTGATGAAGTTGCTCGTGTGACCGCCGGATTGGGTTTACACAACCTCGACGCCCCTACCGGCGCGCGCCAAAGATGTCGGGAGAACTGATCGTGTCCCATTTAACACCTACGGACCTGGGTCCCTTGTGGTTCGGAGGGGGCTAAGATTGCACAAAGAGCGGATCGAGCGATGCACACGAGCAGATTTACCCAGATTCGAGCTCTCCGGAGAGATAATACTCCTACCGCTGCTTTGTGGATTATCTTGTGTTCTTGCTAGGAGCAATGGGAGCTACAAAACCTAACCTCGAGTGAGGTCTCGTATGAGTAGAATGAACTAAGCCGAGTTGAACCCGAACCCTTTCACGCTGCACTTGGGCCTCCTTTTATAGGCATAAGGGGTCACCACATGTGGCAAGTAGACAAGGGTAAGATGGTAAAACATAGGTTGGTACACCGCTCTGTCAAAGGTACAGTAATCTATACCTAACTCGACGGCAAGGGACAAGAGTCATCAATGCCCGCCACATCGCCTCAACAAAGGTAACAGGGACCGCTCAAGTGCGCCTCCGCTTGCCACGATGGTAGCCTGTCAGCGCCGCTTATCGCTGCTCCTCGCTGGCTGCACAGCCCGTCGACACGCGTGCTTGGGAGAGCCCCGTGGTGACACGTTGGCGGGTGAGCTGGAGCGCAGATGAAGAGAGGTCACTTGCCGCAGTGAGTACCTTGCCGCGGCAAGGTTCTTGTCGCGCTCGGGAGCTTATCGCTCACCAAACCTTCCCGGCAAGCTCCCCTTGTCGGGGCCTTGTTTCCTTTGCGCCTTGAGTGGCCTTCCCGGCAAGCTCCTCTTGCTGGGGTCTTGATTACTTTGTTCTTGAATGGCTCCAAAGGAGCCGCTGAGGATCTTGACGGTCATCAGGCCAGCCCTTCCGTGGGGCGCTGCAACTGTCCGTGCACAAGTTCGGGATACTAGGGTACCCCTACTCTAGTACACCGACACACAATAATCAAAACTATCTATATGTTTATAACATTCCAAAATTTAGAATTTTGGGATGTTACATATTGCTGTCTTTTCCCATTAAGTAGTGAACAAAATGGGATGAACCTGGACATGATGCTTGTTGCTTTGTTACAACAAACTCTGATCACCCGCTTTATAAGTAGAGGGAAGCACATACTGTTGTTGCGCCCACTCTCCCTGGAATTGTTTATGCTTTTCGTTAATCTAATGCCGCTAGTAAAATTAAGCAATGCCACTCTCATAATTAATTAACTACTGAATCTTAGTTCAAAACTGCAACACTTGTTAGGAATGGTACTATCCTTCTTTGTAGTTCTTTCTACATGTTTAACCAAGGTATTGTTAAGATAATGTCTCTATTAAAATGAATCAGTCGCATTGTTTTAGGAATGATACTTTTCTGCTTTTTCATTCTTTATACATGTTGAAACAAGGCATTGTTAAGATAATGTCTCAGTTAATATGAATGAATCACACTTATTGAGAATTGCTACTCTCCTGCTTTGTTTCCCATTAAGATAAGGTAGATCAATAGATGTTTTTCTTCTGGGAGTACAAGCCATCACCGTTATTTCTTAGTAATTGTTTCCCTTATACCTTTTGTTGCTTACAGGGATATCACAATTAAAGCTCGATTTTATTCCGACTTCGATTTTAGTTCAACTGCACAAAAGGAGCCAATGTGTCCAAGGCAAACTGCTGCATTATCGGGTCCAGCTTGGTCGCTCCACTTTGCGTAAAGAAGCAGTCACTGTTTGCTTACATTACGAAGGAATGACCGAGAAGATTTACTAGTATTAGGCCTTCCACTATGTAGGCCAAAAGAGGTGCCAATTTCACCTTTTCTTAGTTTGGCACCAAATCCCTCCATTATTTCAACCGTGCCATAAATATTAGACACCGTGACATGACTAGTCTGCAGAGACCATTGGCAATTTAACAACACGTGGAGTGCCCTGGGCAAAAAGTGCCCAAACAAGTACAAGAAGCGACAGGACTCCACGATCATAGGCATTACATATTTTGAATGGGAAAAGCTTGTCAAAGTTTAATCATTGATGTTAGCAAGAAGCGACAGGACTCCACGATCATAGGCATTACATATTTTGAATGGGAAAAGCTTGTCAAAGTGTAATCATTGATGTTAGCAAGAAGACGTTAGTTTAATATATTGGAATTGGAAAACCTTGTCAAAATTTGCTCATTGATGTTACCCAGAAGACATGCATTTGATATTTTTGAGTGGGACGCCCTTGCTGTGAGCAGCGTCGAGTGTTTTTTCCTATTCCTGTGTTCAGTTTAGAAGTAAATAGTTACTCTGTTGAGATATTCCTGTGTTAAGAGTTTGTTCTGAATATTGTCTATGTAATGCCAGGCCTTGTGTTTGATTGCAAAGTTGAGCTTGGAATGTTGTGGCATGCGGCATCATGAGCTGTTCACCGTGCCTCCTGAGAATAATGCTTCGTATTGTTTTGCATGTCGATCTAATGCCAGTGATTTGCTTGTTAAGAAGATCATCCTCTTCTGTTGTTTCCGTGCTTAAGAAGTTCATCGTCTGATGTTTCATTCATAGCCTATACGACAAGTCGGGTAGGTTAGACGTGAAACCATATGATCTTCCGACCAACTCATGATATTAGGCTGTGATTGGATTGTCGTTTTGCAACCAAAACCGCTTGTAAATTAAAGCGAGATGGTCTCAGCGAAGGCGCTTGGTTGGTCGATTTCGACTAGTAAAATATCGAAGTACTTCACACACGATAAAAACGCTGAACGACACTCGGACGATTGCTAACCAGCCGTTAGCTGCTGTTTTAGCCTTGCCCATGGATGGCATGATACACGTCGTGCATGTATCGTCTGGTAATGTCGTCCATATAGCAAAGGCTTCGTAAAATATACACCGGTATCTCAAATTACACGCGTAACCTCGCCGGTTTTACTTACGCACCTCGGGCCCTCGCCATTGCGCTTTTGTATGTTATGCGTTGTTTCCGGCGACGAGTAAATTACACTTGTATGTTAATACAGGTTTGAAATAAACCAGAGCTCCCAAGCGCAGCCTTACCGCTTCATGTCGCCTCGCCTTCTCAAGGTGCTCATAGGTGTCCGATGATCCTGGCTTCTGAATGAGCAGCGGCGCTGATCGACTCTCCTTAGGGCCCGCGAGGCCCTCTCCATTGTCCTTCGAGTTGTTGCGCCGCCGTGGCGCCGAGCATTGTTAACATGGTCAACGAACATGAGTATTCAGGAGATGACTTTATTTTGACTGGATGACACTAGGGACCCACTAGGGCCATAGTCGTACATACGCAAGTGCCTCCTTATTATGTACAATTATATTTTTTTGCTTTCTCCTGGTTTCCTGACATCGGTCCCACACCATTGTCAACCTATGTAGTCAATATAAATGAGAGAATTGCATAAGGTGCGGCCGACAGCTGGGACCAAACAGCTCGAGCAGTATTTGTGTTTTTGAGGCGTGAGCACTACAGAGTTTTTCTTGGCGATGATTTCGTTGTTGTTTAGAGGAGAGCAGGGTATTAATCGGGCGGGTTGTGGCCTGCCTAGCCCAGGCCGATATCCAGCCCAGATACTAATTTTTTCAAGATGAAATGGCTAGCCCAGCTATACGTCTTTTTGAGGAATACCTGCAAGGTCAACTTGTTATTCTCCACCCTGCTGGGATGCAAATCTTTC